>CAJFCP010025062.1:51205-63973 GCA_904066005.1 Synergus itoensis | reverse complement strand
AAAAAAATCCCCTTTTTTCCCTAAAATTGAACTACTGAACCGGTAGCATCCCTGTTATAGGCTCTTTTTAATGTTCTAATGTAATTTTAATGTAGCTCTTTGTATTTGAATATTATATTACACTGCTCCCGCGGTTGCAGTTCACTCAGTTGTCGTCTTCCTAGAACTTGGGTTCGCTCCCAAACTTAGATAAGGGGAGGTGAGGAGCCGAAAGGAAGGCGCCGCCAGCTCGGCAGTACCGTAGCTGCAAAGGGTGCAGTACCCTAAGTCAGTTTTCACTGTGGTTCACTCGGTTCAGTCATTCGCGGAAAGTAACCAATCACACGCAACCCTTTAAAAGCAACCAATCAACCATTTGCGCCATGCGCGACGCATGCGCATAAATGCACATCATTGTGGAGTCCGCAAAGGGAACACTGGTACATACGACCCTGACTTTTTTACCTGCTAAACTCACTCACAACGTGTCATGACGAACGGAGGCATGACTACATTTGAGGTAGCAGTGTATTTCCCGATTTCTGTAGCGTACGTATAATATTACTAATAAAACAAAAATATAAGAAAAGAAAGAATTTTAAGTTCATATTGTGAATGCTCCTAGTAAATAAGAACACTTGAGTGAGTGAAAGGAGGTACTACCACAATCATGAGAAGTGTTATCTAGTTCGTTATTCTGAAACATCTTAACGAGGTCTGCGTCCTCCTGCAGAAGGACATCTATCAAATTATCCTTCGAAGAATAGTATTTCTGTATTTATCAATTTACGTCGAGACTTACACAAAGGGGTGGAAAAGCTGCCGCTGATAACAATCCTATACAAAATGCGAAATGCGAAACTTGTTTGGCATAACAAGGAGAGAGAGAAAGCCAGACTTTGAAAGAACTAAAGGGATGATGCGCAAAATTGTGGCTGGGTCAAGGGGATGGAAGTTGACTCGATTCATTAGAATTCTAAATTGTGAGAAGGAAAACAAAGGTAATTTTTTCGCCTTGTAAAAATAATTTTCTTAATTCTTTCACCTACGGATTCTTTTATTCAATCGACTGAACGAATCGAATTAAGTGCGCCATAGTTTCAAATGCTGTGCATATAAATAATGAATAGACTTTTATCCAAATAATGCTGATGCACTAGTTGTAGTTGTGAATTTCAAATGAGATATGATGGAACTGGAACAGACAGTGAACACCATTTTAGGATAACGAAGCGTATGGCTGATTGGTTGTAACTAATGATTGATGTCATTACCGATTGAATGCATACAACCATATATTCTACATATATATGTATCTATGCGATTCGTTCTACCAGATGGTTGAACATTAGCGGTTTTTAACTCACAACGAGCTATTCTCCAACAGCAGAAGTATAACATTAGCATATGTTATGATCGCAAAAAATACGTAGGTTGTTCCATTAACCTCTCTTGATTATCAATTGGACTTTAATTTGGTCTGCACAAATAATACTCATTTCAACGAATATTTAAACAATCCTTTTGGGACGGATGTAACTGAATGTTTTATTCGAATGTGTCCCGCTGGTATTTCGTGAGTAATAGTTAGGTCAGAGAACGTTTCAACGTCTGCGTCATTATTTTACGAACCATTGTACATGTACATTTGTACAATGTACACCAGTTCGAGGCTCGTTAAAAAATGTATGATACGACGGCGTAGTATTCCAATTTCTTATTCAGCTGGCTGGATATATAAATGCTTAATCGAACCTTTTTTTCTCCACCTGCCTAAACGAACTTTTATCAAATATAATCTACTTGAGATCAATTGTTGCAAACAATTTCTGCTAGTACTATATAAAAAGTAGTTTGAGAAAATATATAGTGTATAATAACACAAATATTTGATTTTCTTTAATCTAGTCTTTAAAAAATATGAGGAGACTTGCAGAAATTTCGAAGAATAAGTAAGGAAAGAAAGTTACGATAATGGTTATAAAGAAAGTTATGAATTCTTTCGCACAGGAATTAAAACTTAATTATGAGTTTCAAGACTTCGTTAGGAAAGAAATTTCAATCCAAGTCTGGTCATTTTCATTAGATTGATTATTAACTGAATTGAGTTATTATGCAGATTTATTATACATAATATAAAAAAGTTATATAATTATTCTTAACGACTTTTTATATGTATATATGTAAAAAATAAAACGCAAATTCACTGCGGACAGAATATTTACTCAAACGTTCGTGCAACAACAAAATTTCAAGCTCGTATGTTTTAGTTCGGTTTAATAGTCTGTTTTTCAGAAAAAAGATAGAATAAGAAAAGAGTGCTTTAAGAGATCCTGAAGTGAAGTAGTCGTACGTACGTGACATTTTTTCGATAAATTCGTAATTTTCGAATTTTGAATCTGGGCATGGGATATATCAAGATTTAGTTGCAAACTTTTTTCCTTTATACAGCGCCTGTCCTGCACATAAATCTAGCGGAATATCCAAAGAATTTTTATCCGAATTGTTGCGCACACTTTCCAGTCTTGGAACACGGACGTGACATTTCAAACGAAAAATTGATGACACGTGTTTGTGATTTTTTTGTTTATACTGGAATCAAGGCACACGGTTAGATCCATATGAATGGGAATTTTCATTCATTATGATTTGTATTTTATGCATGAAAATATGTAAGAGATATCCAAAACTGATGTAATTATTCATTTAATTTTTTAAATATTTGATACTTAAATTACAAAAATAAATAAAATCAATTTGAAGTGGACAACAAAAAAAGTAAATGCCGTACACGGAGAAAATTGGATATTAATAACTAAATATTAAAAATCTGAATATTATCACATAATATCTAGATATTATAGAGTAATATATCGACTTTCTAGAGATATTACGTTTTAATAACAGAAGATATTAATGTTCTAATAAATTAAGATATTAAAATTTAAAATCTGAGATATTAAAGTTTTTAATATCTCAGATATTAAACATTTGCGCCCATCATTTCATTTTAAATCGCGCTTTGGGGTTTGACGGATTCGATCATTAATTGCTTTATTCATAAAAATTTTAATTCTATCGTGAGTTTATCTGTTTATATTTATAAGACATATATCCCAATCTTCGCATAGCCCTCGGAAGCTGTAAGTATTAATTTTCCGTACCTAAGTAATGTGAAAGAAACCAAACCCAACCTAAAAAAATCTAGTACATTCTAATGATAATGTAATATAAACTGTTAGACTTATTTTCCTAACATAATTTGTAATAATAATTCTTGCTATATTTGTATATATTATTAGAATCTTCTTACTTTATAGCACTATGGATTTGAATGCAGTGACAAGTTTGCTGAAAAGTTGGGAAATGGACGATTTAACTACCTTGCAGCTCTCAGTGTATGGGTTTTATAATACAGAGTATGAACCTAATTTCTCTCATTTTGACTGATTTATCTATGTGATGTCGATATAATAGATATAATAGATAATAAATAGATATTTAATTTTAATATCTAAGATTTTTGAATGTATCATCTAGATATTAAACCATAATATCCAAGATATTACAGGTTTTTGAATTTCTCCTTCTAATTTTAATATCTTAGATATTTAAATTTAATATCTCGGATATTAAAAAGTTTAATATCTGAGAATATTAAATCTAAATATCTAGATAGTCGTCCCATAGTTAAAAAGCAGATATATTACGATTTAATATCCAGATATTAACAGTTAATATCTATTTCTCTCCGTGTAATAGACGTTTTACTGAAACGGGAATGCCACTGCTTGATATTAACAACTGATATAATAACTGATAATTCCAATATCGAAACATGATCTTGCTTCACATATTCGACAAAAAGTACTTGATACTCTCAACGACAAATTATTATTGTATTATATAATATTGAATTATACACGGAGAAAACTGGATATTAAACCGTAATATCTAGATATTTAACTATGGGACGACTATCTAAATATTTAGATATAATATCTTAATATTAAAACTTAATATCCAGATATTAAAATATATAATCCAAATATTCTAACATCCAATATTTTAATATCTGGATATTAAGTATTAATATCAAGATATTATATCTAAATATCTAGATAGTCGTCCCATAATTAAATAGCTAGATATTACGGTTTAATATCCAGTTTTCTCCGTGTAGACCTTTTTCTCAATCTGAGGTGTTTCATTTATAATTTTTATTGTATTTATAATTTTTTGTGCTCATCTGTTGAGCACTTTGCTTCCTCATTATTGACATGGATATTGTCACCGCTACAAAACTTCCTTAAATGAGGAAGCAAAAATTTTTAAAATATTGGAAGTACATTCAAAGCTGTATATATATATATTACATATTCTCAAGAGAATCTATATAATTCCAAGTCAAGACGTTTTCTGTATCTAAATCCCCTCTTATCCAAAAATACGGTGATAAGCCCGCGATTGAATTTTTCCAATAATACTAAAACACTCCTAGAGTTTCAATTTATAGGAAAATGAACAGTTCATCTATAAGATGTGCGTACCAAACGGAAGGAACGTGATAGTGACCCTTGAAGCACAGCTTTTGTGGCTGATCTGAGTGCACTGCAACAGTGTACTATGAAGCTTATCTTCTATCGAGAGTTTATTCCTTGAAGCACTAAAGGTCTGACAATGTAGGTACGCGCATATATATATATAGATGATTACGTGAGATTATTGGGATACACTCCTGTGGACTAAACAAGGGATAGAGTATATTGTTCAATGTATTCCAAAATCTATAAACATATTTGCTTTGCAGTTTTCTGATCGTCGATTGAATTTAATACCAAACTAGCAATATTATATATGCACTTTAGAGCGCGCGGGAAACATTGTAAGGATAATTAATAATATACACATACAAAAAAAGTACAACATTAGGTACATTTAAAAATTGGTGTCTCGTTCTTCCTAAGTTGGGGAAATTAATTACTGTGCGCAGACGTGAGACCTCCACCCAGAATTCGAATGTGGAAAAGAAATAATAATAGATATAAAATGTATAAGCAAAATTTACATAAAAGGTTTCTTCCTGAAATATTTTCAGAAAATAAATCTGTCATCCTTTCCTTTTTATGTTTACTTTTTAGTATACATCGATCGTATTTTTATTTTGCATTTTCCTTCACGTACGTTGATTTAAGTATATTTTAACCCTTTAGCAAAACACTTTTAAACTAAGTTGGTGAAACTGATACTTAAGTTTGTTTCCGTCCTTTTCTCACCTTATAGAAGCAGCCGAAAAGTGAAAATAAGAACTAAAATGAGGTCAGCAAGCTTCTGATCGATATCCCTAAAAGCACCTAAAAATAAGAGTACAACTCTTCTCCTTCTCCACTAAAATATTGATACTAAATTGATTACAGAACCAAAATCGAAGATCTCTTTTAATTTTTTAAAATCATATTTTTAATGTATAGTCAGTGATTGTCATTTCATGAAAAAAACTACGTTTACGCTTTTTCAAATCTCACAATTTTTAAATGGAATGCTGACATTACAAAATGTAAAAAAATTAAATATAATAAAATGCTGACACATTCTGTGTGTTTAATTAATGCAGTATTTTATAACTGACTTGGAATTGTATTCACAGGCCAATACATACAATCCTGGCTTTTATGAATATTCCGGAAAATAGGTTAAGCGGAATTCATGAAATATAATATAGATATGTATAATACGTAACTTGTTACTTTTCATTTACTGATTTATATTTCCGTTTGTATAAGCAAATATTTACAAATAAACCTCTTTAAGCTCGTTTTAGATCTTTAAAAAGCCTTTTGAATTCTTTTCAAATTTATTGCAATTCCTTAGCGTCATTGAAAATCTCTTAAAATCCCGAGCTACATCGGGTAAATTTCTGCTAGTAAAATATAAAAAAAGCATTATGAAGTAAAAAATATTTCAAGGTATACTGCGCTCATTGATTAACAAACTAAAAATCTCAACACCCATATCTATAGGGGATAAATATATTTCTCGATGAAACCTGCAATTATATTAGTTTCGAAGCGAGAAAAGCGTGACTTTTTCTGATCAAGCTTTTCGCTTCCCTTGTCGCTCCAATAGATCAGCCTAACAAAGCAGGCCTTTCTATTTAAAAACATACCGAGTAATTCTGCCAATATTATAGAACTCAATAAATATCATGTTTATTAAGCACAGTCATATGCACTGCACACAGACGATGGCGTTACTTCTATGAAACTACATAAAAAGGAAGTTGTTTCATCAAATAGAATCGTGTCATATTCCTGAAACCGCAGAAACGTCCTCTTTACAAATAAATGGAATGCTCGAAATATTCAATTTAATTCCGTGTCGTTGAGCTGCAATAGAACATCGAAATATTAAATAAAGCTTCGAATTTTCCGATTCGTTCTTCGATGCACTGCGCACAATGCCATTATGTATAGAGTATCGTTCGTTCAGGGTTTTTATTAACACTTTAGTGACCACCAATTTGCTTCATATCGCGATTGTAGATTATCGGGGTCATATATCGTAATGCTATACCCCTTAGCACCTTAATACAACACGTTAGGAACCTTTCTTGGCATGTATAAAGTACACACAATAATCGACTATATTTGATCAAAATAAAAGATTAGAGAAGAAAATACTTCCTCAAGAGAAAGATTTATGTTTTTCCATTGAAAGAAACGAAATTCATATTATGTGCAATAATTAGCAAACTCCCCTTCAATTTTTTGGCCAAGGACCTTGAATATGATGAATGACTAAGACTGAAGGCTGCAGTGCTTTGAGAATCAAGAGTCCAGTCCTTTTCTTCTTGATAAGCTAGAAGCTTCTTAATAAACTCACTTTTCGAATAATTTATTGCTCAAGCCCTTTATTTTTGAAATCGGAACTTTCTTTTACTTTTTTAATTAATATTCGAATTGACAAAGCCCTTTTAAATAGTTTTTTAAATAGTTAATATATTTTCCATCAAGACTGATTATAACGGGATCGAAATATGGAATATTACAATTAAATTTTCCACTGTGAACTAAATATGAATTAGATCGAACGCTTTGCAATTATATTTGGTTCAATTTAGATGATTCAATTCCAAAATTAGAAAGCCAATAAAAAATATAATCTACAAGTTATAATAAAAATGCCATACTCTTCATGCAAATTTCATGGTGTAATATTACGTTATCTCAAGGTGATTTTGCAAAAATGTTCGTTGTAATGATAAGAGAAAGGAAATGAAATGTGTACGTTAAGAAGAACTTGTGCTGGTTTATTTCAGCCAAGTCATCATAATAATAGGTCTGTCAAGCAAACGAATAAGCAAGATTTATAACATGCACACTCGAATAACCTGCACAAAAGTTCTGAAAATAATATTCAATTCATTTAAAACAATGTATTACTTATTCAACGTTACTTCTACATTTATTGAACTAAAATATTAAAGAAAATATGCTAAGGCACGTTTATCTGATCCTTTTTTATTAGAAGAACGAATAACGCTCCGCGCGCGCGTTTTATTTTTTTACATGTTATTTTTAAAAAATATATATTATTTTTGACAATTGGTTAAGTTTTTAAAATTCATATCATGTTACTGTTATTCCTATAAAACTCAAATTTTTTAAAATAAAATTTTAATTATGACGTATAGAAAAGAAGAAATAAAATATCATAAATTATATATAATTTAATTATATTTAACTTAACCAATTGTCAAAAATAATATATATTTTTTAAAAATGTCTCCTTATATTTTATAAATTAAATAATTACAACATGTGTTTTGCTTTATAAAAAATAATAGTTGTTAGATTGTTTTCAAAATTAACTACGTTTACAGTTGTACTGATGTTTAATTGTAGTTTTTTTTTCTAAAAAAATACCAAATTTATAGTTGTGTACAGTATTATTTGAAATAACCGACTAATTAATTATCATAAAATTAATTAATAGTCCTATCTTAAAAAAATGTTGTCACGATATATCTCGAAAATCTCGCATACATTGTTGTTGCAAACCTGATTGGCTTTTGAATAACTTGAAGTTGAAAGAAGACAAAAAAAACTAATAGCGCAAAAAAATTTCACGAAAACCTTCGAAATCTATTTCAAATTCTCAGAAACCTCTTAAAATACCATGGAAATCCACAAAAACCAATAAAATCATCAATCTCTTGAAATCCAAGTTAAAATTTGCAAAAATCTCTAAAAATTTCTAAAAAACCTCTAGGAATTTCTTATCACATTTAAAATCTCTTAAAATCCTTAGAAATCTTATCATATTCCATGCAATCCTTCAAAATTCTACAAAAATCTCATAAAATGCTTTAAAATTTTACAACCTTCAAAATCCTTTTAAATTCTACAAAATCTTTTAAAAATCAGAAAATCCCTTCAAATTATTCGAAATCTCATAAAATTTCACAAAATTCTTGAAAATACCGTAAAATATTTTTAAAATTATTAAAATCTCTTGCATTCTTTTAAAATTCTTGAAAATTTTATGACAACATTTAAAATTCTCTTAAGATTCTCTTAAAACACCCAGAAACCTTTTCAAATCACTTAAAATTTCACGAAAACCTGCCAAATCGCTTAAAATTCGTTTAAATCTCTTAAAATTGGTGAAAACCTCTTAAAATTCTCAGAAACTTCTTGAAACTGTTTGAATTCTAGGATAAAATTTAAAGTCCCTTTACATATCGTTTGAAATTCATTAAAATTATTACGAATCTCATTAAATTCCAAAAAATCTTTAAAGAATCATAAAAATCTTTTGAATTCGCTTAAAATATTCCTCGAAGTTTCACGAAAACATTAGAAATTGCTTAAAATTCGTTAAAGTCTCTTAAAGTTCTTAGAAACCTCATAATCTCTCTCAAAATTTCAAAATATTTCAAATCCCTTAAAATTCGCTACCTTTAAAGAATCTCTTAAAATTTCATGAATTCCGTTCAAATTCCGCGAAATGTATCCTAAAATATCTCAAAATTCCACGAAATCTTTTAAAAATCCTAAAAATCTTTAGAACTTCGTAAAAATCACTTGAAAATTGTCAAAATCCATTGAAATTCCTAGAAACCTTATGAAGCTTTTTAAAAAAGATTTAACGAAATTTCTCTAAAATCTCGCATAAATTTTATTATTGTTTCAAATCTGCTCTCTAAATTTGAATTAGCGAAATTTTATTGGTTTTTGAATGACTTGAAGTTGTAAGAGGTAAAATAAATAATCGTGCACGTAGCGCACGTGTTGGTTTGCTAGTTTATTTTGAATATTATTATAAAACTGTGAATTTCTTAAGTTTTTTTAGAAGGCAAAACCTCGCTTAAACATCCAATACAACTGTAAATGTAGTAAATTTTTAGAATAATATAATTACCCACTGTTTTTGTTTATAACTCATGATACTTGATATTTCTTTAAAGTCTGATACTTTATAAACTATTGATACAACATCTATTTTACGTTATAAAACATAATTATTATTAGATTGTTTTCAAAATTAACTATATTTACTATAGTGTGGATCTTTAATTATATATGGTTTCAATTTCTAAAAAAACTACCGCATTTATAGTTGTACATAGTATTATTTGAAAAACCGGTTAATTAATTATTAAATTAATTTATTAATTAGTCAGGAGTGCGGAATAAGCATTACGATATTTCGACTTTGTCTCAATCATCTTTTCAGAAATAGAAAACTATGACAATAACGTGCGTGTAATTGACAGAGAAATATGTTTTGAATCTAGCGATGTCCACTTGGGTTAATATTACTGTTTTCAATTATACATTATAATTGATAAAATTAATTATAATTAACAAAATTAATTAAAACAATTAAATTAATTAAATTAGGTTGTTACGTAATTCACTTTCATATAGGGATATTCAATTTTGAGATGACCAATTGCATACGACTAAAATCAATGACCTGCGCAAAATCTCATTCATGAATTCTTGTTGCGCAACCAAGATTATGACTGAAATATCTGGAATGGTCTCAACTTAGAAGCAGAAACGTTCCTATCATACCTCAGCTTTCTGGTCAGAATATCTGAGGAATATCTAAGCAGGAAATTGAAAAATTAGCCAAAATTTCCAATACATACATCAATGCAGTCTATAAATATTGAAAATTGAATATTATATCGAAGCAATATTATTATTATTATTATTATTATTATTATTATTATTATTATTGTTATTATTATATATTATATTATCAGAATTGGTTTTTAGTTTGTACATTTTTTTTAAGTTGTTTATCTGTAGTAAAGTTCCTTGGCCTTACATCTTCCTCAGAATATTAAATTCTCTGGTATCAGATTTTTATAACTAAATTTAATGATCATTAACGTAGATGGCTTCTTTCACAAGTAATAAGCTTAAAGTATTTCTAAATCAGTTCATACAGTGTAGAGAGAAGAGTTTCTAAAACTTTTCGTGTTTTACTTTTTTAAATTAGAAAGCGAGAAAAACCTTTTTATCTGTAAAGCAACATTAAATATTTTATTCTCTATTTCCTTTTTTTCGTCAACTACTCAACTCAGCGAGGAGCTGGAATTTCTCGCAGAATTGTATACATATATATTCCCATACCTTGTGAAAATAATTTCTAGGAATTTACACGAGAAATTTAACGATCTTTTGACATTCTAAAAGGAGAAGAAATTAATTATCGTAGAGCAATCCTTTTTATGCAAACTAACAAATGTGCCTAATTTAAAAAATGAGCTAACAGTTTTATATTGTTATAAATTATTGTTTAGAACTATGACTAATTAATTTACTTATCTTATTTGGTGTAACAAATTGAAACATGATGGAAGGTTTTTTTTTGTTACTAGAATGTCATAAAAACTGCTTCTATAAACTGGAAGTCTCGAAGTGAGTGTATAATTTTAAGGATCCCATGTAGAAATTCCGATCGGGGTTTAGTAGGGCCCTGGCTAGTTTTCCCTATTTCTAGTCTGGCGCTGGTCGGGAAAAATTTAGAGGGCCTGGCTAGTTCTGTAACGCTGTTTTAGCCAGGTTCTAGCTAGAACTTCTGAGCAGGCCCTAACGAGAGTTAGGTAGGGCCCCGTCTAGACCCTTTCTATTATAATATTTTAGTTATTTACCATCTGTAAAGTACCAAAATTCAAATTAATAAAGAATAAAAAATTCTTAAATATCAAAAGTAAAGTTGGTGTATTTTATACATTATAAAACTATTATAAACATAGTAATAGCACAGTTTTTTTTCACTCTTACAATTTTATTTTTAACTGTGTTTTTCAATATCTAAATCATAAATATGATTTTTTTTTTGTGAGAATTGGAAATATTTCAGTAAAATGGGCCATACTGGCTAAGACCCGAACAGTTCCTGACTAGAACTTCTTTGTTCTTTTATTCGAATCAGGGCCCAACTAAAACCTAGTTAAAATATAAGATATATAATAGGGACAAATGGGTCGATTTATACATGGGATATTAAAATGAATTCAAACAGCTAGATTTCAATAATTTTTGAAATATTTCAAAGAATTAAAAAGATTTAATTACATAAAATAATTTAAGGGATTTCAAAATATTTAAAAGGTATACAGAAGATTTCAAGATATTTCAAAATATTTTACACAAAGACATCAATTTTTCAAGAGATTTAACAGGATTGCATGGGTTTGCATGCGAGATTGCCCAAGATTGCACACAATTACAAGGATTGTGTACACCAGATTGCGTGAACCCCTTGGCTTTGTCTTTAGTGAAAAAGGTGCGCGTCAAATTCAAAAAATGAAATCGGCGTCTCTCTCTACTCTTAAAAATTTGATGCAAAAAGCGACTGGGTCTGTGTTTGAAGCTGCGAGATCGATACTCTGGAAGTATGTATGTATGTGTCCGATTCATGTCAGGTGGAAAGTTACGTGCTCATTGTTG
The DNA here is from genome assembly GCA_904066005.1 of Synergus itoensis. NCBI lineage: Eukaryota > Metazoa > Arthropoda > Insecta > Hymenoptera > Cynipidae > Synergus > Synergus itoensis. Next base: position 52,022 of record CAJFCP010025062.1, on the reverse strand, counting down.
GGATCACACATCGACGCATTGCTCCACGATCTGTACAAACAAGCGGCAACCATTGTGTTTTCCTGAATAACAAACGACGATAATTGTAACTTGAAATTTTTATGGTTCGGTTGTTTGTGTACAACAACGCACAATTCGCACATCGCACATATCAGTATCAGCTATATGGTGTTGGTTTCACTATGCATTAATAGCTCGTTAGCTCGTAAACTGAATTGTCACTGTATGGTATTTACTGAGAGCTAGTCCGGATGTTGAAGTAAAGACTAGAATTATATTGCGACTCATGCACAAAGTTAATAGAATACGCCTTGCGCAAGTTCTCCGTATATGAATGTTGAGGAATTGGCCTTTCCTAATGAGAATCCTTTGTACATTAATTTACGCTACTGACCCTCTCGGAAGACCTTTATGCAAAACTACGTCGCTCCCTTTGATTACATGCCGGAAATGCAAAAGTTAAATATTACATAATATTACTCTATTAACGAAATAGGAGCATATTATGTCATACAAGTGCGTGCATAATGACATCAAGTGTCTTAATATCATTGCCTAAAAAGACGTTAGCCCTTAACAGTTCATGAATACACTCGACTCTCCCAATGATGAACAAATCCAAGCCAGAGACCCTCCCAATGATGAAAAAATTTCTTCTCTCAAATGACACATCAGTTGCGCATGCGTATTACGTATAAAATAATATTTTTTAGCAGTTTAAACTGCGCGCCAATAGCAACCAATCAGATGCCGAGTGCAATGACTTGCGCAGTGGTATCAAGTGAATATTGCAAAAGATTTTGTTCATCATTGAGAG
>CAJFCP010025062.1:20217-41205 GCA_904066005.1 Synergus itoensis | reverse complement strand
GAGTTTAGACTCGTGATAAAATGAGGATTAATGAAATCAAATTCAAATGAGCGCGCGCAAATATCGATTGTCGAAAAGCACTATCGATACTTTTACGCGACGACGAATCAGATTGCTGGAAAAAAGGCGTTAGGTTTTTTCGACTTCGATTTCATCATCTTTTTAGAATAGGATACTTATACAAAAGACTTAAATATCAATTTTCTAACTCGAAACGAGTAGATATTGAATTTCTAGAAAATATAGTGGCTTGTTGCTTTTTAGAGAAAGATAGCTTTTTATAAGGAAAAAAAATTGTAAAAAAAATATAAAGAAAATTTTTATCATTTCATTAACTTATTGAGTCATTTTTCCACCAGGAATAGTTAATTTGTCCCTTTTTTATGTCTTGTCATGAATTCACTATGCTTATCAAGTAAATTTAGGTAGTAAAGTTCCATATCAGTACACCGGCTGTTTATACTGCTGAGTATCTGTCTACCTCACGTTTTCATACCGCAGCAAAACTTGACAGTATGGTGTGTTTCTCAGTGAATTCGTGTTCCCTTGTCCAGACGTGGTAACACCTACGTTGTGAAATTGTTTGACGATATTTCACAGACTTTTCTATATTAAAAACGTGTCGTATTTCACTACTCACATGGAAAAAACTGTTATGGTAGTGACAATCTCAGAAATAGTAAAATATTATGGTACAACTCCAATTTATGGTTCCACAACACTCAAAAAAAAGTTTGTTTGAATCAAACAAAATTTGTTTGAATCAAACAAATTATCACTTTGATATGGGGTAAATCATATGTTTGTTTGATCCAAATAAATTCCTTATTTGTTTTTATTTATTTCAATTGAATAAAATTTTGTTTCATTCAAATAAATTTTTGTTTCATGCAAATAAATTTTTTGTTTAAATTAAATAAGTTTCTTGTTTGACAGTTGAAAAAAAAAATAAATGAATATATTTTTTTCCAAAAAAAAAAAAGAAAAAAATTGAAATCGATCTATATTATAGTTTCATTTATCTAATACATACTTTATAACTAATGAAAAATTGATTTCTTTGATATTGTGAAATCGCGTCGGAACCAGGACTCGAACGCAAGACGCGCGAGAAGAGCGGAATTAAAACTCGACACTCTACCCACTACGCCACGGAGGCTGATAACTTATGGTTAAGAATCGGGTGTATTTGAATGCAAACAAGTCTTTGACACTGTCATTTTTTAACATCTCTAAAAGTTTATTCACATTATATTTTTTGTTTGAGTTAAACAAATACTTTGTTTAAAATAAAAAAATATACTAAACATATTATTTGTTTCAAATAAAACAAATCTTTTATTTAAATCAAACATTTAATGACATATATACCAAACAAATTATATATTTCAATCAATAAAGTAAATATTCTTCATTTATTAAATTTAAATAAATGTTTTGTTAATTGAAGTAAAAAATTTATTTCGTTCAATTATCTGACTTCAAACAAATTTTTTTGATTAATTTAAAAAAACTTTTTTCTCAGTGAACAACATCTATTATGTGGTGGCAACATCCACAACTATATATGGCAAGAAAGCGCATATAGAGTGTGATGGTTGTAGCAACCAGAAATTAGTATAGTTGTACCATATTTTACTATTATTATTATGATTCTCACAATCATTATAGTTTTTTTGTGAAAAGATGATCATAAAATGTACATTTTTTAATGGCTAACTTTAAAGTATGTCTTGACTTTCATATGTGAAAAATGTTTTAAAAAAACTGAAAGCTGTTAGAGTACTTAATCACTGAAGCTGCTACAACTTTATGCCACTAATTAAATCAGTAGCGGGAAATATTTTAAACTACAACTACCTCATTTTTATTCTACACTAGCAGAAATTTTGCAGACGTTGCCTGGAATTTTAAGAGCTTTAAAGTGACTGTAAGGAATTTCAAGGAATTTTATTATTATTATTATTATTATTATTATTATTATTATGAGTTTGAAGAGATTTCAAGATATTTCAAGATATTTTAAGTGATTTGAAGGAATTCTAAGGGATTTAAAAATATTTTTCAATATATTTGAAACGATTTCAAAAGATTTTAAATTAATTTAAGGAATTGCTAGGGATCCTAGAGAATTTTAAAGCTTTTTTTAATAATAATAAAAATATTTAATAATCTTAAAAAAATACTCAGATCAAATTTATGACGTAGATAATGAAATTATTTTCTTTTATATTAAATGACATGCTTTGGTTCTGACATACTTTTACCACTTGTCATTTCCATTGCTCTATGAAATATTGTTTATCGTCTACAGGACAACGTGTTTCAAGCGACTCTATCACAAAAATGTCTTTCAATCTATTAAATTATTCCATTGAGATTGTTTTTTCTCCTTGAATGGATTTCTGAAATGATTAAGAAAATAGTAAGTGACCCAGAAAGATATTTCTATAAATAGATGCAGAATATGTCCACAAAAGAAAATGAAAGCACGAACAATTATTAAAATCTGTATAATAAGATTGAGGCACCTTGCAAAAGTTTATATTCTGTCAGACTATACAGTCATGATTAATTTTTAAGATCGTTTCCAAAGGGGTGGCTACTACGTGACTGCAATGCTTAGTATAAAGTTGGAGGAAGTAACGAAGGTCAAAGACGAATTAATGATCAAAGCGTAGCTCGAGGGCCCGAGGGCTGCTTGCTCTTATCGAGGAGGATGAGCGAAAGGAGGCAAGGATGGAAGATGAAGCCGAAAAAGGCCAAAGAATTCCTCTGATAAGAACTTTTCCTGGAAGATTACTTCTACCTTTATAATAACTGATGTCGGTGGACTTATTTCTTTTTTCTTGTGAATGACCGGTCCTTCTATTGTCTCATAACTTCACTGTCAGTTGCTCATGCTTCCGGGTTTTAGACAAGCACGTTTCTCGACGTCATGATTTATCAGTTACCACGTTCACGGCTGTGCGCAACTGTATCCGTCGGACAAAGTTGTTCCGAAATACGACGTCTGCTTCCTGAATTCTGCTACTAAAGCAGAAGCAATCTAAGTTCTTGCATATGCTTTACGATCCCAACCTGCCATTTTCGGGACACCATGTGCGTAATTTCAGGGCCAAAACTATCAGAATATAGGGGAGAGGTGCTCACAGGGAGTCAGAAAAACTTCCAACTTGTATAGGTGATCTGCTTAAAATTACTTAAATAAGATATATACATAGAATTGAAGTCTAAGGGGCCATCCATAAACCACGTTGACAGGTTATGGGGGGAGGGGGGGGTATGACAAAATTCCACGATCCATGTATATTCAAAAAATTATACATGGGATTCTGTCCACGATTGGGGGTGGGGGGGTCAAAAAGTGGTGAAAAATTGTCCACGTGGTTTATGGTTGGCCCCTAATCCTTCCTGTGTTTAAAACTGGAAAGATAAAACCCCTTTGATTAAGCATTTTAGAAAAAATCAACAATTTATAAAATGTGTCCTTTGAACATCATTGTACCTTCCAGAGTACACAGATAAACATTCATTACATTCAATAAATAAAGCTTTTGACTTACTTTTATTCGTTAATAAATTTAATTATTTAGGTTATCATTTGCGAAAACTATCAAGGATCTCAAATTATTTCATATTACACTACAACCTCGAAGTAGTCCTGATTATTTGCTATGAGGACTACTTCGCGAACGTCAGTTCCGAGAAATTCCGCTAGGCGAGCAGGGTCGAGCATCCCAACTGAGCGCCCCTTTGGGCGCTGCCAGTCGGAAAAAAAGATTGTAGAAATTACCGTAACTGAGTCGGTCCTGTTGTTACCCCCCACTTAGGTCCTCAGTTGCTCGATCTTAGAGTAGGTGCGTGCGGGACGGGAGGGATCAGGACTACTTCGCGAAGGACTACTTCGAGGTTGTAGTGTAACTACAAAATATATAATATTATAATAATCAGTTTTTAATGTTAAATTTCAGGTTAATTCCCTACTGAACGTTGCTTTTTTTAATGTCAGTGATACCAACGCTATATATGCTTGCTACTATATTACATTAAAATACCGCTCAAGTATCTTTTATGTACTGCCAAGCTGTCAACCATCTGAAAAAAAAACCCCTCGTGATTTTTGACAACATTAACCTCAATATTTTCAAAACAGAGTCTTAGTGATTATTTGTGTACCCGGAACTTCGTTCACTAAATCTTGATATATTATTTAAAATCTATGTTTAAACCCAATGTTTCCCTCAAATAGGATGAATATAATGATGACAAATTGTAAGTACATAAGTGGAAAACTTTTTAACAGCCCTGTTATTTTTTTAAATGTTAGTTAGAGTTCTGAAAAACATCATTGCAATGTGTCAAAAACATATTTCATTTAAAAAAAAGAAAAATACGCAAAGGTCTGCAATGTAACTTTTCTAAAAAATGCTTATGCAATAAAGTCATAGATATTTAATAATTAAAACATATTTTATTTAATAGTTTTCTAGATATTTCTATTGATTCTTTGTGTACACCGAGCAACTATGAGCACCTTTCCCCTATGCCAAGTAGGTGTAATTTGTGCTACTGAAATTGTCGGTTTTTTCAGCCATCCTCTCTTAAAAAAGTGGTGTGACGAAATGTCTCGAAAATCTCGCATACATTGTTGTTGCAAATCTGATTGGCTTTTGAATGACTTGAAAGTGTAACAAGAAAAACAAAATAATCGCGCACATATTGGTTTGCTGGCCTCTTAAAATTTTACAAAACACTTTGAAATCCTTCAAAATTTGTTAAAATCTCAAAATACTTAAGCAGACCCGTACCCAGGATTTTGTTTCGGGGCGGGCCCACAGATTCAAAAGTAATATCATCGAATATCGAATAGCACAAATGTTTTGCTGAATGAAAAAATAGCAAAATATTTTTATTGGTTGGTTCTTTGTGCATATCTTGTTATTCTTCAGATTATCATACGTAAAAATTTACAAAAAACTGAACTTTCTGAAATTTTCGGGAGGGGCCAAGGCCCCCCCCCCCTGGGTACGTGCCAGTACTTCAGGGCATGCTCTATGCTCCAATAAAAAATTTTTTTCGGTGTTCACCATTGCCAAATGCAATGATATATCGCTCTTAAATTTTGGAATATAGGAAATAAGACAATAAACTTTGAGTAGTAATTTTGAAAAAAAAAATTTTATGTCGGTAACATAAAAATTTCTTTTCAAAATTACTACTCAAAATAAATGTCATAACGTAGTTTATTGTCTTATTTCCTATATTCCAAAATTTAAGAGCGATATATCATTGCGTTTGGCAATGGTGAACACCGAAAACAATTTATTATCGGAGCATATAGAGCATGCCCTTAGAAACTTCTTGAAATTCGTTAAAATTTGTGAAAATATCTAAAAATTCTTAGGAATCCTAAAAAAAATTCCATAAAATTTTTTAAAAATCAGAAAAATCTCATTAAATTTCTTAAAATTACTAGAAATCTCTTAAAATTCCATAAAATCTCTCGCAATATATTCTTAGAAACCTTTTAAAATATCTTAAAATTCCTCGAAATTGCAGGATAACATTGAAAATTCCTGAAAACCCCTTTAAACTCCTACAAACCTTTCGAAATCTCTTAAAATTTCACGAAAATCTTAGAAATCTCTAAAATTTGTTGAAATCTCAAAATTCTTATTAGAAACCTCTTGAATAATTCGTTAAAATTTGTCAAAACATCTAAAAATTCTTAGAAATCCTAAAAAAATTCTACAAAATTTTTAAAAAATCAGAAAAATCTCATGAAATTTCTTACAATTATTAGAAATCTCATAAAATTCCATGAAATCACTTAAAATTTCACAAGATTTTTATAAAAGTCGCAAAAATCACTTAAATCCTCTTAAACTGCCTTAAAATCCCTTAAAATTTCATGAAACCCTTAAAAATCCACAAAATCTTTTAAAAATTAGAAAAATCTCTTGAAATCCTTAAAAATTTGACGACAACTTTCAAAATCCTTTTAAATTATACGAAATATTTTGAGTCATAAAAATCTTTGAAGTCCCGAAATAAAATTCCCCGACAAACTTTAAAATCCTTCAAATTCCATACAATATTTTAAAACATGAAAATATCTTGAAATATATTAAAATTTGTGAAAATCTCTAAAATTTCTAGAAACTTTTGGAAATCCCTTAAAATTATTATAAATCTCATAAAATTCCATGAAATCATTAAAAATTTCACAGGATTTTTATAAGATTCATAAAAATCTCTTAAATTCTCTTAAATTACCTTAAAATCCCTTAAAATTTCATGTAATCCTTAAAAATCCACAAAATTAAAAAAAAAAATTAGAAAATCTGTTGAAATCCCTAAAAATTTGACGCCAAATTTCAAAATCCTTTTAAATTCTACGAAATCTTTTGAGTCATAAAACTCATTTGAAATTCATTAATAAGATTACTGGACAAACTTTAAAATCCTTCAAATTCTATATACAATATTTTAAAACTCATAAAAATTTCTTGAAATCTCTTAAAATTTGTGAAAATCTTTTAAAATTCCTAGAAACCTTTGCAAATTCCTTACAATTCTACGATAATATTCCATAATATATATCCTTTAAAATTCATTAAAATTATTAGAAATCTCATCAAATTCCATGCAATCCTTTAACACTTCACAAAATCTCTTACAAATCATAAAAATCTGACAAAATTCCTTACAATATGTTAAAATCTCTTAAAATTCCCCGAAATTCTACGAAAACAATTAAAATCCCTTAAAATTTTTACGAAACCTTTTAAAAATCCTAAAATTCTTTTGAATTTAATCAAAATTACTTGAAAATCTCCAAAAACCCTTAAAATTCTTAAAAACCTTTTGAAATTCCTCTCTAAAAAAATGATGTCACAAAATAGGGGAAGGCGGGGCGAGATGAGCATAGTTAATATTTTCAGTGAATTATTTTCGATCTGTAGCAGTTTTTTTTTTAATCAAAGCGGTTATTTTCATTCTATCAACCTTTGTGCGTCAATTTCATAAAAAATAAAATGTGCGAAAAAAATTAATTGCGATTAAAAAGTGGAAACTAAAAATTACGTATCTGACTCATATCGCTCCGTGACTTTTGGGGTGAGATGAGCCACGTACTGGGGCGGAATGAACAACCAGTGTAATTATTTCTAAATATTTATTTATAAAAGCTTTTTTTCGGACTAAGTATATATAAAATTTGCTGTCAATTTTGTCTTCTAAGTTAAAATTTCGCCCCAAGGAGTACTTTTCGTTAAAAGAGAAAAATTAGTATTTTGGTCAAGTTAATCGGTAAAAATTGGGTTATGATGTGAAATTTTAATTAATAAGCTTCCCAGGGAACTTGACGAAAAGAAGATAATTCGTTATATTTTCACCATTTAATTTTTTCTCAAAGATACTAAAAAATCCTAGAATCAAGCTCTTAAAATTTAAATAGTGCCAATAAATTTATTCAACATTTTTATTTCTTTTTTCGAGAATCTCAAAATCATTTTTTTTATAACACCTAAAAATACCGATCATGAAAAACGCATTACTACGAGAAAATTGAGTGTCTCATTTGACCCCGAATGCTCATGTTGCCCTGCCTTCCCCTATGTTTCGAAAATCTGGCATACATTGTTGTTGCAAATCTGATTGACTTTTGGAGGACTTGAAGTTGTAAGAAGGAAAACAGAATAATCGGGCATTCAGCGCGTGTGTTGGTTTACTAGTATATTAAAAAACTAGCAATGCACTGTCTTGCATGTTGCCCAAAGATACATACATTACATAAACATATGTACATGTATTATATGAAAATAACAACTGTGAAGTGGATCTAATAACACCTCTCGCAGATATTATTAGTTTTTTTTCGATTGAAAGAGATTATCTGCGCGATAGGTTCAGTCAGATATGGCATGCGTATTATCGATTTGTGCCAATAACACGCGCGCAGTTTGCATTATGTATACAAGGCAACATGCTATGTAACTGAGATACAAGCATTGAACTCATGCAGTTCTCCAAGCTGACAGCCTGGTTAGTAGCGACCGTATAGGCTCCATATTCCAGTAGGTACACGACGATGAAAGCTCTACCACCTTCATGTACCTCGGTAATGGAGAGGCTGGGTGTAGAGTGTAATCGATAATGGACCGATAGTAATTTCAAAGGACGGATAGTGACAATGTGCGGCCACTTTGTATGCCGATACTTGATCCCTGCCTATCATAAATTTTTTGCATGCTCATAAAATTCACCTTCTTTTGGTGAAAATGTACTTTTCTTTTTTTGTCTATGCATAATCAATGAGACACGTCGGTGATCCTTCAAAATGTTCAATCCTGAACACATTATTTTTGTCGTGAATGTTTGTACAATATTCGTTTTGTTCACTATCATGCTGCATGCACAATTGCTCTTGACAATTTTAATCTTCTGCTCGTCATTTAATGAGATGCTTTGAATCCAAAACAATGTCATTTTCTACCGTTTTTACTTGTCAATTCATTTATTAATTTCAAAAATTTGCATCACACTTGAAATCTTATTAATTCAGTGACGTTTTATGTGCACATTTTAATTCTGTATTAAAACTACTCGAATAATGTAGATTGATTAAAAGCAATTATTAAAAGTGAGGAACTATTCATAATGCTGACAATTATTCCGGCTTTTATTTGGCAAATGATCGTCCATTGCGGTTTTATCTTCAATTTCATTTTATCCATACTCGTGGGTTCAATATTCCGTTGAGTATCATTTTAAAATGTTCTTTATTTCTTTCGAAACCTGACATTCATATGATCACCAAGTTATAATAAAATTAATGTACAAAAGGTTAAAATAAATGTTCAAATAACCAGCGGATATTCAACAGTGAATATTGAACTCTTATTACTGCTCAAAGTTGTATATTGATTTAATTAATCTTTTTCTTGCCACATGATCTATTCCCGACATTTTAATAAAAGTTTATTTCATTTCGTAACACAATTTCCTATTTGAGCATGTTTGAAACTTGGTTTAATTTATTTAGACAACAGAGGTTTCATAAATATGAAAGTCGCAGGAAGTTTTCCTCGAGATTGATGTAGAAGTAACTTTGCGAGAGTTCTGTTCTTCTACCAGATAAGAAGTAATATCAAATTTGTGATGTTTTATCGGGTGATTCTAGTCACATGTTGCTCAAGTCACAGGGGAAAGAATACTGTTAAGGGAAAAAAAATTCTTTACCATACTTCGAGGCTAAACTGCAGGTGCCAGAATAAACTTTAGGAAAATAATGTATAGTTTCATATAACTACGGAAAGGAAACAAGATATTAAGCATAATTTATGTTACACTTTTAAATTAGATTTTACTTGTTATCATTTCATATTTGTATTTCATACTTGCATTTTATACAAATGCTGGGAAAATTGAATATCGTGAATTATTAAATTATTATTATCATTTGATATTTCTACTGGAATAGTAGTAGTCGGAGTAGCGAAAAGCTTCTGTGGTTGTTCACATTTTACCACGCAGAGTGGCCGCATTCCCCCTCTCTTACTCGTCCGCTTCAGTGAGTTTATGCTTTACTCTCGTGATGAGCATACGAATGGAAGAGAGAAAACACGACTCATTCAAATGTAAAAAATCTCAGTCAAACTGCTTGAATGCATTGTTGGAAATTAGAAAACTCAAATTAGAACTACTATAATACCTTTCTGTATATCCCTTGCAGAAATTGCCGCAATTAGCCCTATTTAAAATAGGGGCAATGATACAGTAGTAATATCTCATTGATAACAACATTATTGATAATGAAACAGTGCATTGAAGAGTTTTTCACGTTGAAACCAAACATCGGGTAAAAATAAGGAAATACCAACATTTTTCACACTTGATTGTTTATGAAAATATAAAAGATGATTATATTTATATATTGAAAAATTTAATACTTTGTATATTGTTGATAAACACACAAAAATATATTTCTAGGAATTTTAAACAGGTTTTCATGAAAATTATTATTAAACTACATTTTATGATTATATTATTTTCATAATTTTTAATAACTAGAGATTTAAAGGGATTTAAAAAAAAATTACAAGAGTTTTTAGTAATTTCAGTAAATTTCAAAATGTTTAACAAATTTTAAAGAATACTAAAACATTTTTTTATTGTCAAATTACTCCAAAAATTTTGAAACTTTTTTGAATGTTTTTAAATCTTAAAATCACTTGAAATCTTTACAAATCCATTGGCATATTTTAATAACTCTGAAATTTCTTGAAAATTCTTTAATTTTTTCATATTCTTTTAAAATCCTTTGACATTTTTTAACTTCATTAAAAATCCCTTACAATATTTACAAATATTTTTAAATAATTGAAAGTCCTGAAAGTATTATGATTATTTTTGGAATTCCTTAAAAATTTTTTTAAATCACTTGTAATCTCTCGAAATCGCTTTAAACTTCCTATAAAACCACTTAAAATCTCTTTAAATCCTTTAGGAAATCTTGATATCTTTGAAATCTTGTAAAACCTTTTGAAATATTTTTAAATTCTCTAAAATCTTTAAATTCTTGGAAGTTCTTTTACAATTCTTTAAAAACTTTCAATATCGTTTAAAATCCTTTGAAAAAATTAACAAAATGTGTAAATTAATTTTAAATCTTGGAATTCCCCTGACTTCTTCAAAAATTGATTAAAACAACTTGAAATCTATTTATATCGCTTTAAATTCCCTAGAATCACTTAAAATTTCTTGAAACCCTCTTAAATTTCTTATAATCACTTGAAAACTCTTAAAATTCATATTGAAATCTCTTAAAGTCCTCTACGATATCTTCTAATTTTTTAAACCTTGTGAAAGCTCTGGAAAATCCTTACATTCTTTGAAAATCCTTTTAAATTCCCTAGAATCACTTAAAATTTCTTGAAATGTCCTTAAATTCCTTAAAATAACTTTAATCATTTTATCCTTAAATCATTTTAATATTCTAAAATCCTGCTACTCTCGTGTACTATTTTGAAATTATTTAAAAATTTCTTAAAATCACTTATTGTTTCTATATAATTAATACTTCTTTTTTATAATAGGACTTTTGTTTTCAGAAAATTAAATAGTTTAATAATCAAATATTGTGAATAATGATTCTGCAGAGTAGTTTTTTAATCCTGATTGGGTATTGACCAGGTTTTCCTAGGTGGGGTATTTACTAGGGTATTTTTTGGGTAAACTGACAAGGCCCTGGTCAGTTTTCCTTAAGTAGGGCATTATTCTTCCTAACCGTTACAAGACTTGTACGGGCCTTGGCAGTTAACCTGATTAGGGCCACATCAGAGGTAGGGAAAACTGACCAGGACCCTGTCAGAACGCCACAAAAATTTCTGCACTGAATATACTAGGGGAGACCGGGGCTAGTTGGCCAACGGGGCAAGTTGGCTAATGCCCTTTTTTTAAACAACGGTAATGTTAACAACCTCACCACGCGTAGTGTAAGTGTATTAAGTTGTGCAAAGACTTCCGGTGTGATTTCATTGCATTTCGCAGCCTTATGTCGAAAATATCATTGAAAAACTGCTTTTGACCGTGGTCAGTAAAATTTTTACTTTCTGGTTTTTTCATTTTATAGATTAATAAATAATCATTATTGTCAAATCTAAATATGGTTTTCAAGTGTCTATACTAAGAGCTTTGAAATGATGTATCGTTCAAATTTATTGCTTGGGTTCCTTAACATATAAAAAAATGTAATGTTAAAAAACATAGCCGGGGTAAGTTGGCCAATGTTGTCAAACCCGCTTTATAACCTCTACGAGAAAGTGCAATTTTGACAGACTCGCCAGTCAAATTAGCTTTGCAAGATGAAAAAGAAAAGAGCCAAATCAAAAAATAAGCACAAGGTGCTTCAAAAAAAAACCACTTCATCGAAACGAAAAGTTTCAACTTCGGTTGCTGCGACCAATAAAAAACTTTTGGTAAAACGAGCGAGGAAAAGTTAAATTTATTATGATAACTTAGAATTAATTGTTCAAAAAGTTATAAAGATTTTATAAACGATAGGCTTCGATTGAAATAAGTCTCAATAAAGAAGTAAATTAATAACATTACTATTTTATTAATTATCCAATTAATTAGTGGCTTTTATAATGATTTTTTTCGAATTGGCCAACTTACCCCGCCCACTTGGCCAACTTGCCCCGTACTCGGGGCAAGTTGGCCAATTCGTCACCTCTCTCAAAAATATTCTGCCATTTTTTCAATAATTAATATAAACGCCTAAAAAAATTCTCAGTACTACCCAAGAATACATACTTTTATATGGTGAAAACCGCAATTTTTTAAATTTAAAAGGAAAGTTAAGAAAAATCGTTAAGTGAAAAATTGGCCAACTAGCCCCGGTCTCCCCTATATAATAATCGTGAAAGGTTTGCATTCATTCACCTGATTAATTATAACTATGGAAATTTAAATAGTATAGTAATGATTCAATTTGTTGGTAAATTGACTTGGTCTGACTCAAGAGTTATTTTCACCTAAGAACCTATAAAAAAATTATAATTTTACTTCGTCTCGATAATTTCTTGTCGCTATATTAATTTTAATGGTCAATTAAAGTTTTAGATTTATTCAAAAGTCGTTTTCTTTATAAAACAAGTTGAAAAACAGCATCCTCTGTATGGAAAAGAACATAAAAATATACACATGTATCGAGTAAAATTTCAGTTGATTCCATATTGCAAGTGACGCACTTAGTGGAAAATATTTCCTCATCACTATGAGAGGCTCGGGTCTTATAAATAAGAATGTGCAACGGAGCAGATTGCATTTTTCCATGACTCTTGCATCTTCGAGAATACGTAATGCCATTTAAACATGCGGAAGCACGTGCGATACAGCCGCCGTCCTGGCATTGCGCTACACTCATCCTTATTTCTTTTCTGAGCGCGTAAAGGTGAAGATTTAGGTGCACACAATAGTGGAAAGGAGTGCCGCTAGTAACATATCGCAAAGGGATATCGTGATTTAATACTAGGAGATACGGGAAAGGCGTTCTGATTTCTTTTTCAGATGTTTGATTTATTTAGCACCTTATACGCATATTCATATTCAGTCTCTGTTCGCGTCAACTTTAAAAAAGAAGTGTTATCTTTACAAAAAAGATGTTGAAATAGTCCATATGATATCGCCAAAGTTGTTAGATAAAATATGTCTTTATATATATGTATATACACGGAGAGAAATAGATATTAACTGTTAATATCTGGATATTAAATCGTAATGTATCTGCTTTTTAACTATGGGACGACTATCAAGATATTTAGATTTAATATTCTCAGATATTAAACTTTTTAATATCCGAGATATTAAATTTAAATATCTAAGATATTAAAATTAGAAGGAGAAATTCAAAAACCTGTAATATCTTGGATATTATGGTTTAATATCTAGATGATACATTCAAAAATCTCAGATATTAAAATTAAATATCTGTTTATTATCTATTATATTTATTATATCGACATCACATAGATAAATCAGTCAAAATGAGAGAAATTAGGTTCATACTCTGTATTATAAAACCCGTACACTGAGAGCTGCAAGGTAGTTAAATCGTATTGGGTTGAAGTTTCAGACGTCTAGTCTGACGAAAATTTTTATTTTTTTTTTATTATTTGCATTTTTTTGGATTAAGAATATCTAAAAAGTTCCAAAATCATTTTATTTTTATTGATTTACTAGTATAGAAATTTACCCGGCGTTGCCCGGGTTTTTAAGAAATTTCAAGGGATTTTATAGAGATTTGAAGTGATTTTTCATTTTAGGGAATTTCAAGATATATCTCAAGAAACGTCAAAGAATATTTAAAAGAATTCAAAACAGTTTAAGGATTTTCAAGAGTTTTCACAAGATTTCAAGGGATTTTTATAAAAGAATGTTCCAAAAATCTTTAGAAATTTCTATAATTTTCACAAGATTTCAAGACAAAGAATTTTATCAGATTTTAAGATTTCATAACATTTTAAGTGATTTTAAGAAATTTTAAGGAATTTATTCTAATGTGGAGTAAAACAAATGAAATCCCTTAACATTACATATTTAAAATTCTTTAAAAAATTTTTAATCTTCTGTAAATGTCTTTAAATTGTTTAAAATATATAAATATTCCTTAAAGTTCATTAAAATCTCTAGAAATCTCTTGAAATCTCTTTAAATTTCTTAAAATTCGTTAAAATCAGTTAAAATGTCTTGAAATTTTGTAAAATCTCTGAAAAAAATCTATTGATAACTCTTTTCAACTCTTTTAAAAATCCCTTTAAATTCCTAAAATCAATCAAAATCTCTTAGCATCCCTTGAAATTTTTTTATAATTTTTGAAATCTTATAAAATCTCTTGAAATTCCTTAAAATTATTTATTAAAATATTTTGAAAATTCCTCTAAACTCTCTGAAATTGCTCCTAGTAAATAAATAAAAATTTTGGGTTTTGGGAACAAAGGGAACTTTTTTTTTGGTATTATTCCAATAAATGTAAAAAAAAATCGTCAGACTAGACGTCTGAAACTTCAACCCAATTTAAGTCGTCCATTTCCCAACTTTTCAGCAAACTTGTCACTGCATTCAAATCCATAGTGCTATAAAGTAAGAAGATTCTAATAACCCGTGTAGAAAAATTTCATGGCGCTGGTCAGACCGTCTAGTTCCGTTCATAATCTGAACGGAACTAGACGGTCTGGCCAGCGCCATGAAATTTTTCTACATGGGAATATATAAAAATATAGCAAGAATTATTATTACAAATTATGTTAGGAAAATAAGTCTAACAGTTTATATTACATTCTCATTAGAGAATGTCGAGGAGAATGTACTAGATTTTTTTAGATTGGGTTTGGTTTCTTTCACATTTTTTTTATATAATCTTGCACTTAGGTACGGAAAATTAATACTTAGAGCTTCCGAGGGCTATGCAAAGATCGGGATATATGTCATATAAATATAAACAGATGAACTCACGATAGAATTTAAATTTTTATGAATCCCGTGTAGAAATTTCTAAACCTGGCCCAGATCGGTGATGAAACGCCCGGCCCGATCGGGCCCCGATCCGGCCAGATTTGGGCCTGGTCGGGGCGTGTGTTTCATCCCCGGTCTGAAATCCCCCGATCTGGACCCGATCGGGGCCAGATACCCCAATCTGGGCCCGATCAGGGCCACAGCAAAATTTCTACTCGGGATAAAGCGATCAATGATCGAATCCGTCAAACCTCAAAGCGCGATTTAAAATGAAATGATGGGCGCAAATGTTTAATATCTGAGATATTAAACTTTAATATCTCAGATTTTAAATTTAAATATCTTAATTTATTAGAACATTAATATCTTCTGTTATTAAAACGTAATATGTCTAGAAAGTGGATATATTACTCTATAATATCTAGATATTATGTGATAATATTCAGATTTTTAATATTTAGTTATTAATATCCAATTTTCTCCGTGTATGATTACTAAGGCAAAAATTGTCGCTGCTATTTTTCTTCTTGAAAAGAATTTCAAGAAATTTATCACAATGTAACGGAAAAGGGCAGAGTAGCATCGTGTCATATTATATCTCATTTCTTCCATCGAAAACTTAGAGAATAATAAAGATAAAAGTTAAAGTTCCTGGTTGCTTACGAACATTAAGTCCGAGTGTTAGATAGCATTGGTAAAAGTTTTAATCCATTTCGCCTTTTTAATCTTGTTCGGTCGTTTGACGAGAAGCAGGACGATCGTATGAAGCGATACGGACACCCATTAGTATTAAATTGGCTTTAACCAATTCGAAAAAAATGTAATATAGAGAGAAAAGAGAAAAAGTTTTTTGTTTGTTTATTCTTTTAATCGTGTTATCTACTTTCAATGGCACTGAAAGATGCCTTCTTCTGAAATTAATCTTTCTGTATAAAAACTTATGTAAAATTCAAGCAAATGAATCTCTGAAAAGATTGTATTAAATAGTGCTTACTTTAATGGTCAAATGAAGTTCGCAGTACAATAATTAAGCAGGTTCTTCAAGAGGGAATTATGTTGAAAATGTAGGTGTAACTGTTTCATTAGAAACGTTCGTGCTGAGAGAAATGCTTATGAATATTATGGTACAGAAAGTGTGCGTTGTTGCGAACACCCATTAGGTCAAGTTTAGAGCAAACGTTCCAAACTCCCTAAAGTTAAGTTTAATATATGTACACTTACACAAACATATTTTATGGTCAGAGAGTATAGTAAAATAATAGTTAGAACCCTAATTGAAGTAACACATTTTAGCTGAAACAAATTACCTATTATAATTTCAATGGTAATATTTAATGGCAATGTGATATGAATGTTTTGCTGGCTAATATTGAATTAGTAATTACACCACTTTACAATCACATAAAATTCGCCAAAATCTCTTAAAATTGGACAAAAACATGTCTAAATCATAAAAATCTCTTGAAATCCCTTCATTCAGATTTAAGTGAGTGTAATATTTTTCTATTGTTCGTTATACATATTGAAAACTTCTCAACTATGCATATGTATTTCAGTATAAAAATTTCAGCCTTTATTCTTCGACAATGAACAATTTTCTTTATAAGCTCATACATTATATTATGAAAATATAAAAGATGATTGACAGTGCTAGCTTTTATTATCAGAACGTCACAGCGCATTATTAAAGGCGGTGAGATGAAATATCTACAGACCTGCACAAACATATGTATATACATATAATATATATATATATATATGTGGATTGCACATGTGGATGAGGTTCAGTTTGCAATGGTATCTTCTCGCTGCTATATCGTGTGTGGGAAATTGAAATTTTACTGCAACATCACCCTACAGCGATTCTGTTTCCTCACCACAGTGAAAAGTAAAAAGTTTTCATATGTGAATTACATGTCAGTTCAGTGTTGTTTCCGATTCGCAATCTGCACAGGAAATGTATAAACTATTTTCAACTGTTTTAAATATAAATATTTACTTGGCAAAGTCTGAAACTGAATTGATCTTTCAAGAATGAAAACATCCCTTTTAAAGGTGCTTAGAATATTTAATATTTCATTTTAGCAATTAAAATTATTATTTCCGGACGATAGTGTAGGAAGTAAAAGTTTATTAAGGTATCGCGTGACTTGGAAGATTCAAATTAGTTACTAACATTAAAAACTTATATATATATTATATATATATATATATCCTCGTAACGTATGTCGCAAAAAGTGAATAAATCTGGCACAGCGAACTATGAATTTTTAGCGACTAGACGTGATAACGAAATGAAACAAAAGTTGGATACTCTCGCTATGTGGATTGGATTGTTGAAATTTTAAAGCTCAGCGATTTTTCGGGAAAGCGTAGAGTGAATGCATGAAGCATTTGTGTGCGTGTGTGTGTGTTTCGTGAGATCCCTAGAGAAATAAACAGAACTATTCCTGGCACTGATTTCTATCCCGCTTTGCTAGAATTTCAGTTCACCGAGACGAATTTCTCTTATGGTAACACTCGCTAATCCGTCACAGTTTGTGTATGCATGCACTATCCATACTCCCTTCATTTGAATAAATAAGAAGTTACCAATGAAATAGTGCCAGCTTGATTATTGTTTCGCTAAGTGAATTAGTAGATTTTAACTAATTGATATAAAAATGCTTAGTAATGTGAATTAGTAAAGAAAGTAAAGAAATTAGTAAAAATTAGTAACTTCTTACTAATTCAGATTGAGAGTATAAGTTTCATCCTTTCCTTCCTTTCTTCCTTCCTCGAATTCGCAATTTCAGTCTTACTTTCAGTACTTCTTTCAACAGATAAAATGAAGATGTATAGGTATAAACACAATAATAGAGGAAGAAACAAAAAATCAATATTTTCTGGTAAATTCAATCTTTTATATCACCTTCTAGAATGTTTATTTTATTGTAAGGTTGTGATATATTTTCGTGGCACGATTTTGTTGTATTTGCACAGCTGCTTCAAACTTTGGTTGACATGTGAGGGAGTGACAAACAGAACTCTTTTTCTTTGCGCGGAATATTCCTGGCACACATGCAACTTACTACAAATCAGGCCCACAGTCGACATTTATTAAGGGCATGTGATACTTTTTGATCGAATTTAGCAAGATGAGACTTTTTTTTTATTTTGCAAGATATAAAGAGTCAATAACGGTCCGTTTTAATGTTCTCTTCCGTTTTCCAAAGTTTAAGGGCAAAATATTCATTTTTGTGGCTGAAAAGTTGGGTAATTTGATCACTCATAAAGCATAGAGCACCTAACCTCAAAGTGACAAATGCATTACGAATTTTAGCAAATTTAAACTTTTTTTCACTATACAAGATAAAAAGAGTCAATAACGGTCCGTTTTAATGTTCTTTTCCGTTTTCCAAAGTTTCAGGGCAAAATATTTATTTTTGTGGGAGAAAAGTTGGGTAATTTGAAAACCATAATTTTCAAAAGTTTCACATGCCCTTAATGTTTTGACTCAAAAACGTGTTTCATGCAATATGAGGTATTAAATATATGTTAATGTCTTTGTTGCTAATCGGATAACACATTTCTATATAAGCGTATTTTTGAAATAAAGAAATTTATTTTTATGGTATATGTATTAGATTAAATCGTAAAGGACTTATCAAATCAGCGTATGAAAAGTACATTAACATTGTATCGTTTGCAAAGACCGAAATTCCATTACGATAGGCGTTATCACTGCTCCACATTTCTATATGTCATACATGTACAAACTCATCAATACAACGCGTTAATTAATAAATGTTCCAATTTCACTGATGAGCATGTGGTTGAAAATTAGATAGCCGGAACATTCGTGGAAAGCGCATAATATCCTCTTGGGAAGAATAATCCTTCGCCCTAGAGCGTAACCCGTGAGTATGTTCCGATAAAGTATTATCTAGTCGTAAATTCCACGCAAGTTCCGCAATTGAATATTCAAGTCTTCATAATCCTCCTTCGGCTCCTTACTCGAAAATTCTCCCAGAGCTCCACTATTATATTCTGAGTATCCTTTTCAACCGAGTATTTATACTACTCTTTGTTGAAATTTCAAGGTACCTGGGCTAAGCCTTGCATTAAAAATATGTATATGGCGGAAAAGAAAAATTAAACGATGTTAAAGAAATCGCAAAAACAGTGTTCTAGATGTAATATCTACATTAGAATTTTTTAAAATATGGGTTAAAAGATTTTTATTGGATTATTTTACCCTTTATGTATGCATAATATATCCTTTATTTATATTCTTAAGAATTTCCTACTAAAGAAGCAGTAACAATTTTATTATGAATTAGTCATTTCCAACAAACTTTCAGCATTTAATTTCAACTTCTACAACGCGAGAAACATAGCTGAGATATTATTTCAGTTAGTATAGATTTTCACTCAGAATTTGTTAATTTGAAAATAATTGACCAGGAAGAAAGTCTCCCCTTCTCCCGTTATTATAGTATGAGAATTTATGAGATTCATAACTACATCAACTTGCAAATTGTGAGAGTTAAATAAAACATATAAGTCCATTATGGACAACAAAATTTAGATATAGTCCTTTGACAGTAAACACGATTTATACATAGTATTTATGTTCAAGATTATTTAATCACAATAAGAAATGTTAAAAATGCAGACTTTTATTGAAAAATAATCTTCACATGTATACAATCCTTTCACTCGAAATCTGTTAAGCTTTTTAAACTTATTACTATGAAAGCCCAACATAAAGCGGTTCTAGCTAAAGAGATAATTCCTAACTAAATATTCATTTACGACATTGAATGCAATTTTTTCCTCTTATTTTCTATAGAAGTGAAGCATCTCTCTGAGAGCTCTTCAGAGTTTTTAGTCTTTTTACATTAGCTCACATTGAAACTGACGATTCAGCTTCATGGAAATTCTCAAAACTCTCTGTGATGCGTTAATCTGTTTCGACCATTTTCCCTTCACACAAAGATTCTATTTAAAAAAATTTAATTTAAATGCCAAAGAGAAATTCAGACAACATTACGTCAAGTGTACACTACAGGGGCACAATTTTTGAAAGTATGTGAAACACGTTAAAAATAACAGTTTTAATAGCACCTTTGCTGCTAACTTTAATGCGAAACTTTTTTACGAGTTTTTATACTATAGTTTTGATTCGCTTGAGTTCACTTTTTACCCCTGTGTTCGCTTGGTCTCGAAACATATTGGACTTTGGGGAAACTTTAGACGAAACGAGGCAACTAAAAAAAAAGCTTATTCTCGGTTAGGTTAATGAGGGAAAACATTCCATCAGGTTCGTGGTAATTTTGGCCTTCTTTTATAACACGGTCGGCCCTCGATTACACCTTCCTCTGGCTCAGTATGCGCTTCACCATTTATTTAATTAATTCCGCGTGACCCTGCACAACGAGGGAATTCAGCAACATCATCGGCTTGTGTCTCCTCAGAATGAAACTCGTTTAACGAATTACCTTTTGCGGCACGTAATGCGCATCTCGCTGCTTCAGCATTAGTCTTCTAATATAAATGCTCCTAGAAATTGATCCCGGTATTAATGACATTATTCCACCAGGAATACTTCTTTATATTAAGTACACGATTCGAGCACATCCGTATTTCATGTTCATTATACTCCACTGATTATTTTTTGCAAAACATTACTTTAGGCTTGTCTCCAGATTTTCAATTATATCTTCTCGTGCTAATAAATTCCATATTACTTCGTGCAGAAATTTTTGTGGCGTTCTGACAGGGTCCTGGTCAGTTTTCCCTACCTCTGATGTGGCCCTAATCAGGTTAACTGCCAAGGCCCGTACAAGTCTTGTAACGGTTAGGAAGAATAATGCCCTACTTAAGGAAAATTGACCAGGGCCTTGTCAGTTTACCCAAAAAATACCCTAGTAAATACCCCACCTAGGAAAACCTGGTCAATACCCAATCAGGATTAAAAAACTA
>CAJFCP010025061.1:0-11676 GCA_904066005.1 Synergus itoensis | reverse complement strand
TTTAATATTCAAAATAGTAATTTCTAAAAAACTGACATTATATCCTCACTTTCCTATTAACTTTAGTAAAAATAATAATTGTAATATTACATTCTACAATGAAAAATTTCTCCGTGCAATACAATCCATTCATGGTCTGGATTGCGATGTCAGAACGGTGATAATTTTATGGACAGATGAAATTACGCTAAGTTCCAGTTGGCAGTGTATGAAACAGGTAAATATAAGTCGTTCGCCTCTATGTTACAAGACGCGTTTAAGTGTATATCTAGCCACGTTTTGCACGACAGGAAAATATGGAGCGAGCGGAATTCCAAGAGCGTTCCACTCGGCTCGATTAGGTCAGCTCGTTTATAATGCGAATGGCCGCTTCATTCCATATTCCAGGAAGCGAGCTCTTTCGATATTTCTTCGCCGTGTACGATCCTCCAGTTTGGATACTCCAAGCATGCAAGTACATTGGGCATAGGTCGGATGCCAACATCATTTGCAAAGGGATCCATCGATGCCTTTTTTAGGGAAAAGTGTGAAAGGTCGTTATTCCTGCTCGCGAGGCCATAAAGTGACACTTTCTGAGCTGGAGAAATTCAACTTGTCCGCGGTTAATAGAGCGTACATCAAAAGGCATAAAATAAGGGAGACGAATGCGCCGGAACGAAGCAAGGGGATTCGGCCCATGGGAGTATTACGGATTCAAGGTGAATGAAGAGGGAAGGATGTGTATGTACATATGCAAGATACGCTGAACTCAAAAGACATCAGCTTGGTAATATTTCCATATTCCGATATCAAATAAATGGATCGTTGCCTCGCGCGCGACGAGCGCATAAATCCTCCCAGGCCTATCATGCATCAGAGTCGAATCCTCGATGTCTTATGGGGTGTGTCAGGTGCCCCCACGTCCTTTTGTATACTTCTGTATTCATTAGGCTTTCTTCTAGTTTGTCTTCCTTCCTATTTCTTCTGATTTTAGTCTCAGGTCAATGACTTTTACAATGGTTGGAAGTTTTTTTTTCTCTTGCAATTTTTAAGCAAATTTTTAAGCATTTTAGAGACATTTCGTTACATCATGTTTTTAGAGAGGAATTTTAAAAGGATTTTTTTAGGATTTTTAAAAGATTTTGAGATATTTTGAGGAATTTTAAAGGAATTCATAAAATGATAGAAGATT
The DNA here is from genome assembly GCA_904066005.1 of Synergus itoensis. NCBI lineage: Eukaryota > Metazoa > Arthropoda > Insecta > Hymenoptera > Cynipidae > Synergus > Synergus itoensis. The sequence goes on along the minus strand of CAJFCP010025061.1, from coordinate 10,505 downwards.
TTTAAGAACTCTAGGGAATTTTAAGGGTTTTTAAAGGTTTTGGAGGAATACTATTAATAGGATTCTAAGAATTTTAAAGGGTTTTAAATTTTGTCATGGAATTTCCCGGAATTTTAAGAGAATTCAAGAGACTAATAATTTTGAAAAGACTATGCTGTCATTTTTAAGGATTTTATGAAATTTTATGAGATTTTTAATAATTTTGCTTCCTCATAGAAGAAGCTTTGTAGTGGTGACAAAAATCCAGTTTCTAAAAAAAGGTTTTTTTGAACATATTTTAAGTGGAATATATCTAATATGGTGTCCGAAAAATTGTCCGGATGTATATATGTATGTGTGTGTATGTGAGTATGTGTGTGTATGTGCAATATTTTTAGAACGCGTATAGATAAATTGATGAAATTTGGCATATTTATTCCACTATGTACCAAGTTGAATTTTTTTACAAGGGTTTACCAAAATATTTAATTTTACAAGTTTCGTGTACTTTTATAATTTTCGTAAAATTCATTTTTCCACTATAACTTCTCAAATATTCAAAATTTAAAGCTGATGTAAGGAAGATGAAGATTCTTTTCATCGAGACGAATCGATTGACCTATATGATTAATGCATTTCATTAAAAAATAAGGATGTTATGGTTAATTGTATTTTAAAAAATTAATTTTTCAACTATAGCTTTTCAAATAATCAAAATTTTGAACTAGTTAAAGAATGTCAAGAGATTTTTCTGATTTGATGGAATTTGACGAGATTTCTAATTCTTTTAATGAATTTTAAAGGATATGAAAGAATTTTAAACGGGAATTTTCTAGGAATTTTAAAAGGTTTTCACATCTTTAAATAGATTTTCAGAGATTTTTATAATATTTAAAAGATTTTGTAGAATTTACAAGGATTTAGAAGTTTTTCGTAAAATTTTAAGGGTTTTCAAGAGATTTTTCTAATTTTTAAAAAATTTTGTAAAATTCTTAAGGATTTCATGGAATTTTAATATGGATTTAAAGAGTTTAATGATTTTCAAGGTTTTTGTGAATTTTTAAGGGTTCTTAAGAGATTCCTAGGAATTTTAAGACGTTTTAACGAAATTTTAAAGGACAAGGGCAATTTTGTTTATTTTCTTCATAATGGCTTCAGAATAGTTTCAAGATTTTCAAGTAATTCACTTTTATTGAGTATTTCAAATGAATTTAAAGGAACTCCAAATAATGTAAGGATTTTTAAGAAATTTCATAAAATTTTAAAGAGATTTCAATATTAAGATTTTACAGACGATTTCAAGGAATTTCAAGTGATTTGAAGGAAATTTTACGGAATTTCACAAAAATACAAAATAGTTTCAAGATTTTCAAGTAATTTAAAAATGTTGAAAATGTTTTTTAATTCTTTAAATTCTATTAAGTCTCTTGAAATCCGCTGAAATTTATTAAAACATTCTGAAATCCCGTGAAATCTTATTAATTCTTTGAAATCTTGAGAAATGACTTGAAAGCTTTTTGAATTAAAATCATAAATTTTTTGAAAATCTTTTAAAATATTTTGAAATCGCTCAAAGCTTTTTAATATTTCTTTGAAATTTTTTTGAATTTTATAAAATCTGTTAAATCTTTCGAAATTTATGGATTTGTATAAACTCTTTTGAAATATTTTTAAATCTTTTCGAATTTCTTGTAAATTTTTTGAAATCCTTCAAGTCTTCTGCAATCTTCTAATATACTTTAAAAAATATTTCTAGATCTTTTGATATTTTGCTTCCTCATAGAGGAAGCTTTGTAATCGTTACATTTTTCAATATTTTTAAAATGGTTTAATTAAACTTTCCTCACGTGATAAATGTCTAAGACAACATTCTAATCAATTGTCCGGGCGTGTGTGTGTGTGTGTGTGTGTGTGTGTGCGTGTGTGTGTGTGTGTGCGCGTCGAGACGAATCGATTGACCTGTATGATTAATGGATTTAATTGTATTTTGAGAAAATTATGATTATTCGTAATTTTGAAAATTTTTAATTTTTAATATATTAGTTCAAATAAAAACACTAATCCTACAGATCAATCGATTCGTCTCGACGTTAATGTTTCTTCTATGAGGAAGCAAATTCATTTGCAACTTCATCATAATGAGGAAGCAAAGTGCTCAAAAAATGAGCACAAAAAATTTAAATATAGTTCAATGGAACACCCGAGATCGGATTCACAGCTAGTTTTGAAATCTTTTTATATTCATTTTATATCTTAAAAATTATAGACTTTCGTATAAAAAAATACATTCTCTCTGATGAGAATGTAAAAAGAAAAAAAAAATATTCGCAATGTCGATGAACAAATTTTTTTACCATCAATGGAAAACTACATGGACTACAGAGTTGAAAATTAAAACAATACTGATAACTTTATACGTATTTTACATCTTTAGCTGAGATAACAAAAGTTACTGTTGCAAACAATGGAAAACTACGTAGATTACTGAGTTGAGAATCAAAACAAGATTGATGATTTTTGACATGTGTTATCTATACGTGAGACAACAATGACGCGTTTTGACATATACGTAGTCTCTATAAATTTGGTATTTGTTTAAGTCTACGAAATACACTCATTATCTTTGCTATATTATATAATTTAATATTCAGGGAAAAAAACTCTATGCTCACATTCTCAGAATCTTTAAAATATTGTAGAAGTACAATTTGTAGTTGCCAGAAAAATTCTACGTTTGTCATAACCACAGAAATAGTAAAATATAGTACATTGGTACAACTACAATTTGTGGCTGCTACAACTACAATACGAAAACTATAAACTGTGAAGTTGTATCAATTTTTGTGCTCATTTAATGAGCACTTTGCTTCCTGGAAGCACATATGATTTGCTTCCTCATAGAGGAAGCATTAATTAATTAATAAAATGTATTAATATATAGGTCATCTGATTCGTGTCAAAACAACACATTTTTATTTTCTTTATATCAGATTGAAAATGTGATAATTTGGAAAGTTACAGTTGAAATGAGGAAGCAAAAACTCCTATGGTTATCACAGCCACCGAAACAGTAAAATATGTTACAACTAAAATTTGTAATTGCACCATATTTTACTATATCTGTGGTTGTGACAACCATACAGTTTTTTTGGCATCCACAAATATTGTAGTTGTACAATATTTCACTGTTTCTGTGGTTGTGAAAACCAAATATATGATACAACTACAAATTGTAATTGTACTTTATTTTCCTATTTCTGAGTTGTAGCAACCAAAGCAATTTTTTCCGTATTGCAATAATGATTTTTATAATCGAAAAATAAATATAAATGCTCATGAAGCATGTCGATATTTCCAAGGAAAATGTTATTCTTCATGCATGCTTTGATTTCAAATTTTAATGCTCATCTCTGCAAATCAAGGCTCGCATGAAAATAAAAACGTGTAACTCTCTATAAAATGAATGTCGTAAAAAGCGTTTCTCCACTGGATAATAAAATGCAGTACACTGAAGTTAAAAAATGTCTCACATGTGATGCATAGTGATTGGATAGTGGTGAATTCGTCACGAACTGCATCAAGTTGACAATCACTTCTAATTTATGTGCTACTGTTAAATTTTTTACATGGCACTGTGCGGAACATTCTATCAATTGTATCCAAAGTTACAATATTCTGAAATTTCTATCTCACCATATTGCAAAAATAAATATTATTTATAATAGTACCCAGGGCCGGAGCAGCCTTTTTTTTTCCATGTATGGATTTACGATATAACCCCTCCCCCCCCCGGGGGGGGGGGGGGGGCCCCAAATTTTTTTCTTTGCTTTTTCTTTATTTGAAAGAAAATGTTTTCCTTCGTACATCATTTCTAGATATAAATTCGTTTAACACTTTGAAACAAAAATCATTATCTTTCCAGACAGTTTTTCATGTATGGAATTTTCATACATGAAAATTTCCATGTATGGATTTATCCATGGCATCCATACTGTCTGCGCCGCCCCTGATAGTACTTATAGTAAATAGTACCTATGTAGAAATTCCAATCGGGGTTTAGTAGGGCCCTGGCTAGTTTTCCCTATTTATAGTCGGGCGCTGGTCGGGAAAAATGGAGAAGGCCTGAATAGTTCTGTAACGCTGTTTTAGCCAGGTTCTAGCTAGAACTTCTGAGCAGGCCCTAATGAGAGTTAGGTAGGGCCCCGTCTAGACCCTTTGTATTATAATATTTTGGTTATTTACCATCTGTAAAGTACCAAATTCAAATTAATAAAGAATAAAAAATTCTGAAATGTCAAAAATAAGTTGGTGTATTTTATACATTATAAAACTATTATAAACATAGTAATAGCACAGTTTTTTTTCACTCTTACAATTTTATTTTCAACTGTGTTTTTCAATATCTATGTCATAAATATTATGATTTTTTTTGTGAGAATTGGAGATATTTCAGTAAAATGGGCCATACTGACTAAAACCCAAACAGTTCCTGACTAGAACTTCTTTGTTCTTTTATTCGAATCAGGGCCCAACTAAAACTTGGTTAAAATATAAGGTTGGGGCCTAACTAGACGTGCATAGATTTTCTATTCACAAAGAATGAAAAATCCTAACAGTGCCTTAAGGGGTCCTGACTAGAATTTACTATTACAGTTGTTCTAGCAAGGACCTGACTACCGCCCTAATGAACATAGGGACAAATGGGGCCATTTCTACATGGGTAAATCGAATCCTGTGGAGGATTCTTAAAAAAATATTTTAAATATAAAATTATATATATATATAAAATTTGATGTATAAAATGTGTGGTATGAAATTGAGAGTAGATAAGAGAAGATGGTTTGAGCGCCTCTGGCGGGACCTTCGGGTTTATTTACTCTCACATTCTCGATAATACGAATCTGGTCGACTATGCGAATATAGGCGCACGTATTCACCGATGATGCCAATGTCGGGAAGCATATAGCACTATGTATGTGAAATATCGGATTCTGGGTTTATATGCGGTGGAGTACGAGGCGAGCATGGAATATCAATTTTGACGTTTTCTCCGGCAATAGCGAATCGAGACTGGCAGTATCGCATTCGCGTGAGCGACGTTCTGGGATGGGGTTCGCTATAAAAGCCGATATATTCCTATTTAGTCAAAACGAGGTTGAATCCGGTGAAATCTATGGAATACCGATCGATATCGGTCCGTTAAAGCGACTCACGTATGCCGCTATTGGTAGGGGACTGATTTATTTTATCCCATACCTCTTCTTCGATATGTCTGATAAACTCTCGTTCGTCCAACTGACATCCGAATGACTCGTACTTTCAAAATACGGGCGTGTACTGCTGATTTACCTTCAATTTACCATAATATATCGATATCTATTTTACAGTTTAACTATAAAACACTGCAATTATCTTTATCATTTCAACTCAGCACAAATTCATGACTATTAAGCATTTCGGAAAGTTAGTATTTGCCAATAACCCATGTAGAAATCGACCTATTTGTCCCTGTGTTCATTAGGGCGGTAGTCAGGTCCTTACTAGAACAATTGGAATAGTAAATTCTAGTCAGGACCCCTTAAGGCACTGTTAGGATTTTCCATTCTTTGTGAATAGAAAATCTATGCACGTCTAGTTAGGCCCCAATCTTATATTTTAACCAGGTTTTAGTTGGGCCCTGATTCGAATAAAAGAACAAAGAAGTTCTAGTCAGGAACTGTTCGGGTCTTAGCCAGTATGGCCCATTTTACTGAAATATTTCCAATTCTCACAAAAAAAAAATCATAATATTTATGATATAGATATTGAAAAACACAGTTAAAAATAAAATTGTAAGAGTGAAAAAAAACTGTGCTATTACTACGTTTATAATAGTTTTATAATGTATAAAATACACCAACTTTACTTTTGACATTTAAGAATTTTTTATTCTTTATTAATTTGAATTTTGGTACTTCACATATGGTACATAACCAAAATATTATAATAGAAAGGATCTAGACGGGGCCCTACCTAACTCTCATTAGGGCCTGCTCAGAAGTTCTAGCTAGAACCTGGCTAAAACAGCGTTACAGAACTAGTCAGGCCCTCTCCATTTTTCCCGACAAGCGCCCGACTAGAAATAGGGAAAACTAGCCAGGGCCCTACTAAACCCCGATCGGAATTTCTACATGGGAACGCGTTACAATTTTTTGGTGACGATTTGCAAATTAACGCACTTTTTTGAACGTTATTTTATAAAAATTCTTAATATGTTTAGAATTGCATTGAATATATAAATGTTAAGAAAACCAATCGCATCTGATAAGCGATATTATTCAGCACAATGGGATTGATTCTATTGGACAAAAGACATCTCATGATCGATGAACTTGAAAAACTGGCACTGTTGAAAAGAAATAAGAGTATTTTAAAATTCAGTATTTTAAAATTATTTTATTTAAAGGTAAATATAATTTTCAGTTATAAATAAACTATAAAGCTAATTTCTAGGATTCTTGGGACATTCAAATAATCCTATTGTCATAAAACTTCTCTCCCGTGTAGAAATTTCGAAAGGGGTCTAGTGGGAATCGCCCTTTCACAGCCCTACCAAAGAAAGGGCTCTGCAATGGAAAACCCCCTAAAAGAATCACAAAATTGACTTAAAAACCAAAAAACCCACAATTTTCATAGATTTTAATACATGCAACATTCCCTTGAATAACACCTTTCATTATAGTGGGGATGAGAATTTCTGGATTTATCCTTAAAACCCACCCTCTATGGAAAAAACTAAAATTTTTCAGATTTTAATACGTGAAAAAATTTCTCAAGTAATATCCCACATAATAGTGGTGGTAAAAATTTTCGGACTCATCTTTAAAACTAACTTCCTACAGAAAAGACCATAAAAATTCACAAAATCGTCTTAAAAACCAAAAAGCTTTCAACTTTAGTGACGGAAAATATCCGTAAAAAACGTATGGATATATATCGATATTTCTAAAAACAGTATCGATAATATCGATATTTATCGATAACTTCCCTCTCTTTTTGCCATATCCTAACAGACTAAAACACAATAGAAAACACAATCAATACAAAAGTTATATATTTTTTACAATGCATAGGTATTTATAATGATCAGTCACAATTTTTGCGATTTTCATGTTTTGTGACAAATCGAAAAAAATATTGATACGTGTCTTTTAAGAGAAAAATGTATCGATAATCGTGGATAGGATGGCATATCGATATGTGTCGATATTTATCGATACTTTTCCTTCAATATAACTTTTCTTCAGATTTTAATACGTAAAGAATTCTCTCTAATAACACCTCTCATTATAGTGAGGATAAGAAATTTCGGACCATCCTCTATGGGAAAGTATGAAGCCGAATATGGGTGGTTTCTCACCCTCCAAATAATAAATTTTTGGATTTTTTTTACACACCCGAATAGAAATTTTACTGTGGCCCCAATCTGGCCCTGATTGGGGTATCTGGCCCCGATCGGGTCCAGACCGGGGGATTTCAGACCAGGTCCAGGGATGAAACACACGGCTCGACCAGGCCCAGACCTGGCCAAACCTGGCCGGATCGGGGCCCGATTGGGCCCGGCGTTTCATCACCGATCTGGGCCAGGTTCGGAAATTTCTACACGGGCACATGTAATGCTTTTTTAGGTCACCATAAACTATTGTCGCTAAAGAAAAGTAAATACAATTTTTTTAATCAATCATTTGAACGTTCAGAACTTTTCAGTCACACCTTATATTTATCTATCTTAATGATTACCTGATTTAAATATTTTTTCCCATTAAAATAGTTCCTCAAATTAATTTCTCCACAGAAATTATAATGTAATAAAAAGAAGGATTGAATTAAATTGAAAGGGGAATTTCATGCTCCATCAAAAACGATTATGGGAAAAATAGTAGAAAGAAATGTCCGAGAGAAATACGCGGCGATCTTGACATAATAGTAACGCATTGCTTTTATACTTCACCCAGATAAAGAATAATGGGTAGAGGCCAGTCATGTTGTCCGAAAGATATGACGTCTTCCATTTCCCCGAGGGATGATAATAAACTTTTTATATAATTTTCAATAAAACAGGACAAATCCATCTCCCCTCAATTCAATCATTACATAAACCACAAATAAAACCTCAAAACCTACTAAACAAATAACATATATATTGCGTTCAGTTATTAATTAAATAACACCTTTAATTAAATGCTAAATTTTCACGCAGAGACATAAATAATATGATAAAAGTTCATTCCGTGCCTTTCACGATATTACAGACATGATATCTTGCTTATAAAGTAGCTTCTATAATGAAAATGAAAACCTACTCGGGTTATGAAACAGAGTAATAAGTAAAAGTCGTATTAATATTTGCGTGTTGCTAATGTTGCATATTAATTATTACGCTTATTACGCGAAGTCAACTTTTAATCATTTTGCGAGGCGAGTAAAACTGGGTGTAGTGTAGGTTTAATATTACGAATCCCTGACAGACGTTGCATGACTTAGAATACCGACCGGATTCCCCACTAACACCCCTATCAATATACTTCCTGGTAGACGTTATCTACACGCGAAATAGATAATAACACGCGAGTCTTAAGCACCGTTAGATAAACTGTGCGAGTTAATCGAATTAACATTGGATATTTCCTTATCTCTCTCGCAGATTATAATTTCCAACATTGTCTAATTGATCACCCCATTATTTCGTTATCGTTACTCTCAAAATCGAACGCGTTATAAATATCAATTGCTGCTGCTCTATTTGAACAAGCGAAACCATGATTAATTCTCTACCTATCGAACGCGTCTCTTACTCTGTTAATGGAACTTCATTCGATACTGTATACATATTTTTGATGTCAATTTAATTATACATTAATCCTCTTTAAAGATTGAATCTGATTTAATGCTGATGATTTAAAGTACGAGCTCAAACGCGCGCTCCGCGCGCGCATTTACTTTGTTTTTAAATATTATAATTATATTTATAATATTTTATTTCTTCTTTTCTAACAGATATAATTAATTTTACTTTATATGAGAGCATCATAAATTGTTTTTTTTAATACGATAACACTAATAAAAAGAATACATATTTAAAATTTCCCGCGTCACACGCCATTTTCGGTGTTTGACCAATAAGGAAAAAGCGTTACGTTACGGATGATCTTTTTATAATAGGATAATACCCGTGCAGAAATTTTGATGAGGTTCTGACAGGATCCTGGTCAGTTTTCCCTACTTCTGATGTGGCTCTAATCAAGTTAACTGCCAAGGCTCACACAAGGCTTCTAATGCTTTCGCAGAATATTTCTCTACTTAAGGAAAACTGGCCAGGGTCTTGTCAGTTTAACCAACAAATGCCCTAGTAAATACCTCACCTAGAAAAAACTGATCAATACACCGAAAACTATTCTGTGGATTCATTATTCACAATATTTGATTATTAAACTCCCGTGTAGAAATTTCGATAGGGGTCTAGTGGGGGCCTCTCTAGTTTTCCCTTTTTTAGTCGGGTCCTGATAGGTAAAATTAGTCGGGGTCCCAGCCCGTGTAGAAATTTCCAAACCTGGCTCAGATCGGTGATGAAACGCCCGGCCCGATCGGGCCCCTATCGGACCAGGTTTGGCCAGGTCTAGGCCTGGTCGGGCCGTGTGTTTCATCCCCGGCCTGAAATCCCCCGATCTAGACCCGATCGGGGCCAGATTCCCCAATCTGGGTCCGATCGGAGCCACAGCAAAATTTCTACTCGGGAGCAAGATATAACGCTTTTGTCAGTTAGGCCCCGACTACTAGTTCTAGCTGGAGCCTAGTGGGAATCGCCCTTCCACAGTCCTATTAAAGAAAGGGCCCTGCTGTGGCCCTAATCAGGTCCTCGCGATATATATTTTTAATTATATACGTATATAGTTATGCATTTGGGACGATTTGAAGTAGAAATGCTCAAAATTTCTCCTTATATCGTCCCAAATACATCGCTAGAAATAAACAAAATTATATTAGTTTATATTTAACTTTATTTTAATCTATACATATTAAAAAAAAATATATATATCCTACATACATATATACATATATCCTTACTCTTGTTCTTCCCTTTGTGGTTGTCTCCCTTGTTCCCGAGATCTCCTTCCGCCATCCCAGACCTTGAAATTAGGCAAAATATGCTTCAATTCGGAGAGAAAATGTATTTGTGTTATTGGTCCCCCGCTTTCATTTTTATGGAAATTTGAAACCGCAGCTGCAATATTTTTAATTCATTGTTTAGAGAACGTGAAATAGTATAAATAATAAATAAATAAATACTTAATTTCAAATAAATTTACCTAGCATGCATGAGCACATCCTCGTCTCTCTGAAAATTCGTTTACATCCACTAGCCCTCATGGCTACGAATTGAAGAGCAACCTTTTTTGATAAATATTTTTTAAAAATATTATTTATTGTTTTCCTAAGATTTCTCTTTCCATCGAAGTAAAACGAAAGTGATGACGTCTAAAGAAATA
>CAJFCP010025060.1:26959-47291 GCA_904066005.1 Synergus itoensis | reverse complement strand
TTCGTCTAGAACTCATCTAGCAGAGTCTAGTGTTGGTTTACCTGAAGTCAGGTACCATGCTTTTGACCAAAAGATTTATTATTCTCTATTGTACGCCTCGTGACTTCGACAATGCTCATTAGATTTTAGACTACTTGAGAACTTTATCCCTACTGCCCTTTTTCTTTTTAGGTAGTCAAAAGACCTGCAAACCGCAGCCCCTGAATTTCAACAGCGGGGTTTCTTTTGTCCATATTGAGAGGATTAAAATCTGGAATTATTATTTTTTTAAATTTTACAACTAACAATTTATAAATATTATATTTGAAAACTGCGAATTTTTACAATTGCAACAATATGTTATTCGTAAAAAAAAAGTTAAGAAACACTATAATTGTTCAATTATACATGCTCAATTGCTCATACAGAAAATTTCAGGCTTTCTGTGAAAAATAATTAAAAATACAAAAAATAGAAAAAAAAAACTGTTAAAGATGAACCAAGCGGTAAACTATCAAATTAGAGACCTTCAATATCTGTCAATTTCGAAATTGTAATTCTGATTGCAAAATGTAAATAGGTTATATACTATATATTCACATATTTTTAATTATTTAAACAAATTCAGTTTGTTTAAATAATTATTTTTTAATAATTTGTTTTTTTTTTTTGCTAAAAATTATTACTGTTGGTCGAGTGGCGTATTAATCAACATTCTTTAATTAATTTTCATTTATTTAAACAAATTCAATTTGTTTAAATAATTTTTGCTTGATAATTCGTTTTTTCTACGAAAAATTATTACTGTTGGAACATTTATCAACAATCGTTACTTAATTTTTATTTATTTAAACAAATTGAAGTTGTTTAACTAACTTTTTTTTAATTCGTTTTTTTTTCTGGTTAAAAATTATTACTATTGCTCTAGTGGAATGCTGATCAACATAGGTTAATTAATTTTCAATTATTTAAACAAATTCCATTTGTTTAAATAATTTTTCTTGAAAATTCGTTTTTTGATGAAAATTAATACTACTATTGCTCTGGTGGAATACTTATCAACATTAATTAATGAATTTTCAATGATTGAAAATAATTGCTTTGGTTTATTTTTTTCAAAAAATGTTTGGGAATTTTCCCTACAACTACTAGTTAATCCTAATATGTTACCGTTATAAAGTTTTAGATGGTAAAGCCCATGTTTTTAAACTGAAGTTGTAATAAAATGCCAGATGTGATAGCTGTAGACGGAAACTAAGGATTTTGGTTTTAACACATAAAATTGAATATGAAAATATTATAATATATTTGCTCAGAATTTGATTAAAATAATATTTAAAAAAAAATAAAATTAGAGCTAGTTTATTTGCAAAGTGTTAAAAATAGCTTACTGAATTTGTCAGGAATATATATTTTAAAATAAAAATAAATATTAATGAAATATTATTAATTATATTATTATTTATAATAATAATATTATTACTGTTATTACATTTTTCAAATAATGCAAATTACCAAAAATCGATGAAAGTAACATTGGGCCTGTAATATTACCGTTACCATTGTAATATTACTTTTTTAAAACTTTATACGTGATATTGAAAAGTCATATTTTGAAGAAAAAATAATGAAGACACGCTTACAAGGATTGGGCTTGTGTATATCGAAGGTAATTTCCAAATCTGATGGGTAAAATTTTTTTTTCCGAAGAAAATTGGTAATTTTTCCATGAATATTGGCAAATTTTGCGAAAAGTTAGGAAATTCATCAAGAAATTAAAAGACTGATTAAATATTCGAAAATGTATAGATGTTTGAAAACATTTTGGAGCGTATTTGAGAAATGATTGTCCTAAGGACCTAAGAGAAACCTTCAACACTTTCAGGCCAGGTATACCTGGGTTGACCTGAAAGCGGTATACCTGAATATTCGTTTAAGTGTTTACTACATTGGACATTTCCATTCTCATTCCTACAATCCTCTGTAGGTAAAAGGAAAATCGTCCGACTGCTGCCCCGGAGACCCGTGTTCGATTCCTGCCAACTTCGTTTTCTTCTAACCCGATTTTTCTGTTTCAGCTTATAATAATAATTCTAGTTTTCAGAATATATATGTAATTTCTAATGTTATCAATTCTAATTTAAATAAATATAAAATTACGTTTAAAATGTAATAATGTTTGTATTCGGCTTTGAGTTTGATAAAATGTGTATAGGTATGTAGACTTGTGTGAAAAATCTAAGCCCTTCAAAGCTTGCAATACGTATATGCTTGGGAAAATTCAAAACAATTGGGAAGATTAAAAACAATTTATTTGAATATTTTTTTTGCATACGCATTATTTTTAGACTAGACAAAAGTAACTCTAGATGAACAGTATAAGACTCGATCTTTTACTAGATGCGCACTAGATTCATTCTAGATGCCCAGTAGACGCGTTTTTATATTTACTAGATGCGCACTAGACTCATTCTAGATGCGCTCTGAAGGCAGATATAGACAGGTATAGATATCGATAGGGTCGGCTGAGGAATAATTTATGACTTTACTGCTTTACTGCTACCCTTATAAAAATGGGACTGAACCTTTTTTCGTCCAGAATGAGTCTAGCATAAGTCTAGAATTGGGTCAATTCTAGACAATCGTGCTAGATAATCCTTGTCTAGAACTCGTCTAGATTTTCGGTAGGGAGTGCCAGTTGTGTTGTGAAATTGTGACAATATATTTATTATATACACGCGTAATAAATAATATATTTATTATGTAAAGGAAACGAGCAAGGACGATTGCTGAGTAAAAGGTTTCGTTTGAAGCAAAAGCTATACAAAAGGAAATTTTAGAAAGATCTAACAGTTCTGAAGGGAATTATAATGTATTTATAATATAAGATAATTAAAGTAATAGCTGGTAATAGTATTTTCTTTCTTGTTTTTACATAAAATTGTTCTAATTGATTCTGTATTACAATATAAGCGTGACTTGTAAAGAAATTTACCCTCAAGAATATCATAATTCAGAAAATCTACCCCTAGAATGCTTCGCCATACGACATATATAGTTTAAGATTTTGGACTTTGTTGCTGCAAATATCTTGTTTTGATATTAATTTCAATTAAGGATAATCAGCGTTATTATTATGTCGCATCCACTCCTTTAATATTTTCCACTGATCTCTATAATACAATGGATGCATAATCCAATGGGAAAGTCGTGTGCCTAATTGAAGACTGAGCCGCCATATTTACTGTGGACGATTTCAAAGAATGTGGCGGTAAATTCAAATATGCTAAAAACAGAAAAGTGTAAATAATTACAGAAAAATTATAAAATCTATGAATTTTTACCGGTATTAATATAATTATTAGGGGAGAGCAGGGCACAGAGGACCCGCGGGGCACAGGGGTTCGCTTCAATAAAATTGTATTTTGTAGTGTTATCTCTTCGTAATGGCCATAATTACATCGTATAGTGACTATTTCAGTTTGTGTCAAGTCTAGACGCATTTTGAATCAACGCTTTTGAAAAAAAATTAAAAAAACGAAAATTCAAAGTAAGCTTATAAAAAAATTTCATACATATAGCCTTCTTATCTTTTTTATAAGTGCTTTAATTATTGAAATGTTTATTAAATGTATATTAGTGTTCACTTAGCTTAATTTTTGTCGAAGTCTGGTTACCGAAATGTTCGATGTATTAAGTGTAGGTGAGGATTCTTCAGAAGTTGACTGCGGGGGCACAGAGGACCAAAACGGAGGACTGTTTCCTGTGACATTGGATATTGTGATAATGACAATGTTGAATGCGTCTATAGTAACGGAAGATTCTTTAAATCTAAATCGAACCAAGGTTTGATTCAATGCAAAGATTGTAAAGGATGGGCACATGATGCATGTGCCTGATTAATTAATAGTGTGACGAAGAAGACGATCTCATAATCTGTTTAAATTGTTCTTAAACATTTTATAAAATTTTTTTATGATTTTTAATAATAAAATAAGTTTACTTGCAAAAATTTATATTGTATATATAAATTACATACGCGGAGCACAGAGGATCGGCAAAGTCCTCTGTGCCCCGCGGGCTGGGGCACAGAGGTCCAAAAATTTTTTTCTAAATTTGTCATTATATACTCGAATTAAAAATAATAAAGTATACAAGTAAAGCGTTTATCGAAAGTAAATAGTTTTTGCAATATGTACAGCAAATTTCAATTAAAAGTACATGTTATTTATAATTATATCGCCGAAAGAACGTTAAGCGGTCCTCTGTGCCCTGCTCTCCCCTACACATAATGACATTAATAAAATGAATTTCGTTGAATAATACTAAAACAAAACTCGGTAATATTTATTATTAGATATGGAATAGAATGTTGTACACATTTAAATGGAAATATTATATTTATTTTATAACTACTATTAAATATAAATTTATAAAAAATGTGTACTTTGGATTTTTTAACGGAAACCTATACACAGTATATAAAAAATACTATTTGTAAGTCTATGATTTTTTTTTTAACTTTATCAAAAAGAAGTATATGAAAAATTCAATAAAAGAAATGTAAAAAAAAGTATATATACCTAACCTAAGAATCCTAAGAATAATACCTATAAGAATCTAAATTACTTACGCATGAAAGGTTCTCCACTGGCATCTTTTTTTACACAATACGAGCAAATTGCAACCATTTTTGAATTATCGCACACTATTAATTAAATGTCACTACTGATAACAGCATGTGGGAGTTCCTGTTATTGGATTTAAAAAAATAGTGCCTTCGTTATAAAATAAATGATGGTCCTGAAAAGGACCGATATTTATATGGGCGAGTTTTTAAAGGATGGTCCTTAAACGGACCGAGAAAGGGTGACGTGAGGAGTTTAAGCGATCTTGTGATCCGGGGTGATCACATAGTCGCATGCGTGGCTATCGCCAAGAATTACAGGTCGTTTTCTCCTTCGGGGAATGATGATGACGTTCCTGTATGAACTAGGATTCATATTTTCCTTTTTTGGAGAAACGGTATCGTTTGATTCAACTCCTAGGAGAAAAGTTAATTCGTCCCCAAGGGAATGATCCTCAGGGCACCATTCGGTCGGACCGTCAACTTTGATTCCTAAAGGGGAATTTGTAGGAGTGTCGAGCTATGAGCACCATCCTAGACTCAGGTCGAAATAAGGAGTGCTCGAATCGACAGGGTCAGGTAGTCCCGGATGTCTGCGGTGTAGTGAGAAATCCTTAGTCTGGTTACCTAAATCGAAAGTCGAGAGTTGATCTCTTAATCTTGAGTCAGGAGCGATGACGGGTGATGGAGGGATCCAGGTTAAATGGACCACTGTAGGGGACCCTTGATGGAAGTGATACGTGGTTCCTGTCGCACTAAGTGCCAAGAGTTCGTATTCTAGATGAAGGTTAGGTGAATGAACTCTTGGGACTCTAGGGGTAGAAGGCAAAAACCTTCTTCGTGGCGAAGTCTCCCTTCGTCTTGTACGACTGGAATCTCGGTCGCGACTTCGTAGTCAGTGTCGGTCTCGGTTCTGAAATCGAGGAATGCAGGAAGAAGATGAAGGAAACTACTGCTATAATGAGTAGAGTTAGTTTTCGCTTTGAAGATAATTTTTATTTACTGTGTGTTGTGTACACGTTAAGGGCTCGGGGGAAACTGACAATTCATGCTTAAGCGCGTATTATTATTATAGGCACTGTCGGGGAACTCTCCGTCATATTACCGTCCGTTGCGTTCAGGGATTGGTTCTAGCGGACCGCGGACTGCGAAGAGGGACCCCATTGCGAAGAATCATAGTCATAAGAGAGGGAATAGTAATTCGTTACTATCAGGAGCACGGACGGTGAAGAGAGATCCTATTGCGAGGAACCTTTTTGTGTGGACTTAGAAATATTTTCTCCTAAAGGAGAAAATACTTCTAAGTCAATTGACAGGTGGAGGTTAGGATGCCCAAGCATGGCAAAGAAGTAATAGTGAATAGAAGCTTGTTGCTAAGTCGAATTTAGCGGATATCACTACAGTGTTTTAATTAATAAATATAATTAGCAACTATCAGTGTCACATTTTAACCCACATAATGTATTGGCGCCATACTGAATTTTAAAATCGTCCACAGTAAATATGGCGGCTCAGCCTTCAATTAGGCACACAACTTCTTATTGGATTGTGCAATTGTGCATCTAGTGTATTATAGAGATCAGTAATATTTTAAATGAATACAAAATATATTGATTAATATAACATTTCCGTAAGTAATGGATTAAAATGTTAAGTTTGGACAATCAATAATTATATAACTAATTTTTTTTTTAAAGATGGCACTTATTCTTATATTAATAAACCCTTGTTATGCAAAAACTATCCCTCAAAAACTTTTTCTGTTTTTGTTTAGCAGGGGATTTTAATGATGATAGATACAACAGAACTGTTTATAGAATTTATATTTAGGTTCAGGTATGTACTACAGTACCCTGCATTAATGCATTCCTTCGTAAACATGCAAACCCATCTCTGGTTTCCATAAGATTCTAATGGAAACCAGGGTTGGGTTGGCATGTTTACAAGGGAAGGCATTAATGCAGGGTACTGTACATTTTATTTCCATTGAAAATTGTACACACATAAACATACACTTTCGCATATCATCCATTTAACCCTTATTTAACACTTAAAGTAAATGAAAAAAAATTTGTTCGCATAGAAAAAATTAAGAATTTTTTTAAATCTTCCAGTTCGTAAACTATTTCTAATAAAACAATTAAATTTTCAGATAAAGTTGACGATTCTCAGTGGGAAAAAAGACATTGTCATCATGAAGACGTCCTAAAGATATCCTTTCGAGGTCTATGTCAGTACAATTGATGTCCTAAAGACTTCTTACGTCCAAAAGACGTCTTTAAGGCATGAGACTTCTTTTGGACATCAACTGGACTGACATAGATGTCCTAAGGTTATTTTTATTAAGTACTCAGGATGTCAATGTCTTTTTGCCTACTGGGTTACCTACAGTAGTAGAGTTATGCCGGTTCTGGCGCATTTACCGATCGAGTAAAATGAGTCGGTAATTTATCTCAGTCGGTAAAGTAGATTCCGACCGTGTCACTTTAATTTATTTGAATTTTTGCACTAAGTGTCTTCACTCATCGTAGTATGAGTAGAGGGGGTGAACGGTTTGAATTTTTCCCGCTTAAAATGAGTCGGTAATTTATCTCGGTCGGTAAAGTAGATTCCGACCATGTCACTTTACTTTATTTGAATTTTTTGCGCTAATTGTCTTCACTCATCGTAGTATGAGTAGAGGGGTGGAACGGTTTGAATTTTTCCCGCCAAACCGACCGAGTAAATTTATTTGAATTTTTTGCGCCAAATGTCTTACTATATCAACACCACTCATCGTAGCATGAGTAGAGGGGGTGAACGGTAGTGTCGTGGAGCAGTCGGGGGGGGGGGGGTGATTTTTTGGTACAGGCGGGGGGGGGGTGATTCTTTTTTTGCTACAGGTATGTATACTTTTCTTGTCTCATTTTTAAATATAATTTCTATGTAACTGGTTGAGTTTTTACTTATTAGTCGAGCACGACTGGAAAGACCTTGATGGTCTGCAGTTTGCAGATCGTCACCTCCAGCAAATGTTTATATAAACATTCGGGAAGGCGATACTCTGGTAGATTGATGGTCCTTGCGAATTTGCGATTAATTGATATGTCTCTGTCAATCCCCATAATTTCTTAGGTTTAAATTAATTTAAATTTAAATTTACCCGCGAATAATATTGTTAAAACACATTATTAATGAAATTGATGAATACGTATTGTCTTATACGATTATTCTGTTGGTTTAATTCATAGCATTAAATGTATGTATATCAAAAAGTAATATTTATATTTCAAATAAGTATGTGTATGGCTATGTGACAGAATTTGTTTATATTATAGTCGAGCACGACTGGACAGGCATAAATGTCTGTCGCAAAGGGTACTGGTGCAAATGAGTAATCATAATTTAGTCTTGATCAGTATTCGATACAAGAAAAACGTAGTAGGTGAGGATGAGCAGTATAGTGGGGGGGGGTAGCGGAATGGGTATATAAGGTGGCTCGCAAGCCGTCAGAGTCAGTTTTTTCTGTTTCAGATGCAGCAGAGTCGTCCTGGGTTCTTTGTTCTCTTTTTTTTCTGTTTCAGGTTTTTTTTTCTGTTTCAGGTTTTCTTCTGTTTCAGATTTTTAGCCATGCCGAAGGAAAAAACTGCGAGGAAATCTCAAGGGCGCAGTCGAAATGAAGAATTCGCTGAGCTGTGTGAGGAATCTACAACTCTCATCTAGATTATAGAGGGAGGGCTGGTATCTACGAGGGTAATGGAGCTTGAAGATAAATCTATCAACGCTTTTCAGTGGTTGAATAAATATAATAAACATTTAGGTACTTTAAGAAAGGTTTTAAGAACATTGCATCTGTCAACTGCTGAAAAACAAAGGTGTGTGAATTTGATACATCAAATTGAATATTTACACTGTCAGTTTGATGTTCTATTGAAGCGAGGTGAGGGTATACGAAAACCTAATGATAGTGTGAGATGGATAGACAGTGATGTAGCTTTTAATTGTCGTCTGCAACCGGGCGTTATTATAAACATAGATCAGAAGGATATTAATGCATTTCTCGATGATGCCTTTGTTTTATTCGAAGAGCGTATAAGAAATTTTCTAAACAGGTATGGTCCGTTGAAAGTTTACACGGTATTTGCTGCAAAATTTAGAAGAGTTTTTAAAGATGGTAAAGAAGAGATTAATTTAAAGACTTTTGCCACTGAATCCAAGGAAATTTTTCCTACAACCCTGTTAGATGACTGGTATAATGATTACGTGAAACAACCGACTCTAATTACCGTTGAAGATTTCGAGGAACACGATTCTGGTTGGAAGTTACAATGGTCCATAGATTAGACGTTAATGTAAATAAATATAACCCAATGCGTGCGAGTTCTTACATAGATTTACCTGCACCTATTAAAAGAAAGAAAGCTTGTATTAATGTACAAAATAGTGATAGTCAATGCTTTAAATGGGCAGTCCTATCGGCAATGTATCCGACTGAAAAAGATTCACAACGTGTCTCCAAATACATACAGTATGAAGAAGTACTTGATTTTACAGGAATTGAGTTTCCTGTAGCATTCACAGATATTCCAAAATTTGAGGCGCAAAATGATATTTCTATAAATGTATAGGATCTTCTTGTAAGAAATAATAAATTCTCGGTTTCCCCTCTATGCCTTACATCACAAAAAAGAGAGCGACATATAAATCTTCTGCGTATTGAAGATCATTATATAGATGAGAATTTAAGGGGGTATTCTGGTCTAGAATTTTGAAAAAATCGATTTTTTTTTTTTTGCACATTTTCAAAGTTTAGACCTTTAAGAACATATCCTCCAAAGGAATTTTAAAAATTTCAATTATTTATAGAGCTACAGCTACTTTAGTGACGCTGCAACTAAACCGGTCCGGCCGCCACAGTGGGACCAAACGCAAAATTTCCGTTTAAAAGTCTTCAGAGCCTTCAATTTTACTCCGTTTTATAATTTCTTTTTTTAAAATTAAAATTCAATAAATTTCAAAGAGGACCTTGGTTGTCGATTTTTGAATTTCCATTTGTTTATTTATTAAATATTTACTCAATTTTCGAAAAAATCGAGATTTTGCACATATGTAATGATTATTATTTCGAAGGAAGGTAGAAGTGCTTCGAAAGAAGGTAGAAGTGCTCATTTGGCAGAGAGAGCTGCTGAAAACAGTTATTTTGAAGAAGAAGAAGGTCCGATGTATGAATCAGGAATGGCTGATTGACAAAATGTAAGTATAGCGCACTATTAAATGACTTAGACTGCCTGAAATTTTTACTCACTTTTTTAAACGCGTTTTTCTCGAAACTACTTTTTTCGACATGGCCACCACGATATCTCAAGTTCTAGCCAACCGATTTACTTGAAATTTTGTGTGAACCTTCTTTATATAATCCTTTATAGCCCCTACCAGATTCGTGTCAAAATTTCGGTTTTTACTATTTTTAAAAAATTCAGGAACATCAAAAAAAGGGGTAAAAAATTGATTTTTGATTTCAGACAGTCGCCATTTTGTAAAAAAAATTTTTTTCATGTTCCCCGAGGTAGGGGCTATAACAGCATCCTTACTGATTGAGAATTTATTTTGGTTTTTTTTTTCAGATCACCAGGAGAGTTGGAATCATGGTGGCCAGGATGCACCGTTTTTTTCACACCTGTCTCTTTCCCCCCCTCTAACTTTTTTAATTTTTAATTTTTTTGTGTGAAACTTTTTTTCTGTATTTTAAAAATATCAATAAAGACATGGTAAAAAAATGGATATTAAAAATATTTTTTGTTTTTTTTTAAATTAAATTTCAAAAAACGGCCGAAAATCTGCTTTCTAGACCAGAATACCCCCTTAAGCGAAGAAGAAGGTGATGATCCAACTAATACTCCCTTCGAATATCATTATGTCTGGATCAAAGACCTATCTAGACTAGTATGTTCACAATTGTCAAAAAATTATCACAAAAAATTTATATGTGATCGATGCTTGCATTATTTCACTGATGAGTGTAAGCTGCTGATTCATGAGGAGAACTTTAAGATCTTGAATCATACTAGGATTATTTTACCAGAGAGTGATAGAAATAACATTGTTACATTTAAAAATTTTAACAATAAGGAAAGAGCACCATTCATTGTGTATGCAGATTGTGAAAGCAACACCAAAGTGATTCAAAACCATAAACTACTCAGTATTGGTTATTATCTAAAGTGCTCTTATGATGATTTATTATCTGTATACAAAGATTCACCTAGAGAAGAAGAGGATCCAGCAAAGTGGTTTGCTAAAGAGCTGCAGCAATTGGCAGAGGACGCTGAAACAGTATTTATGTGTCCCATATCAATGGACAACTTAACTCCTGAACAAAAGAAAACCTTCAGAGATGCAACCATTTGTCATATATGTGAGAACACAATCGCACTTGGTGAAAAAAAAGTAAGAGACCATTGTCATCTAACAGGGAAGTATCGTGGACCTGCTCATGAAAACTGTAATGTAAATTATCAAGATTCGCGAACCATTCCTGTTGTCTTTCATAATCTTAGCGGGTATGATGCTCATTTTATAATTAAGGAGATTGCTACAGAGTTTGAAGGACGAATTGATCTCCTCCCTTTAAATAAAGAGAAATATATAAGTTTTACGAAGAATGTAAAGGGGAATCTAATCAAATTCCGATTTATAGACTCATTCCGATTTATGGCATCATCGTTAGATAAGTTAGCGTCGTATCTTAGTGAGTATAAGATTATCAGCTCTGTATTCTCAAATATAAGTATTGAAAAAATGCAATTGCTTACACGCAAAGGAGTTTTTCCTTATGAGTACTTTGACTCTAAGGAAAAACTCAATGAGACGCAACTACCATCAAAAGAAAGATTTTATAGTAAATTGAATAATTCAACTGTTTCCGACGACGATTATGAGCATGCGCTGCGAGTGTGGTCTAAGTTTAGTTGTAAAAATCTTGGTGATTTTGTATACTTGTATATGCAGACAGATATATTGTTACTTGCGGATAATTTTGAAAACTTTAGAGAGCAGTGTCTGCTAGCATATGGTCTAGATCCAGCACACTATTATACGACTCCTGGTTTAACATGGGACGCCATGTTAAAGTATACTAAAATAAAGTTAGAACTCCTCACCGACATTGATAAAGTAATGTTTATTGAGCTTGGTATAAGAGGCGGAGATAATATTAAATGTTAACTTAACTTGGTATAAGAGTTAGTCAATGTTCCAATCGTTATGCTAAAGCCAATAACCCTTACATGGAAACTTTTAATGACAATGAGGAAATCACTTATATAGTATATTTTGACGCAAACAACCTTTATGGTTGGGATATGGCTCATGCGCTTCCATTTCGTGGTTTCGAGTGGATTCCAAACGTTGATAATAATTTTTACTTTAATGTTCCAGATGATGCACCCGTTGGCTATATTTTAGAAGTAGATCTAGATTACCCTGAAGAATTACATGATACTCATTCTGATTTTTTTTTCTGCCCTGAACACTCGAAACCGCCAGGGTCAAAGCATGATAAGCTCCTAACTACCCTCCTACCGAAACGTAAGTACGTTATCCATTGCCGTGCACTGAAACAAGCCCTGGAGAACGGTCTCCAGCTAGTTAAAATCCATCGCGTTCTCAAATTCAATCAGTCTCCTTGGCTTAAGAAATATATTGATTTTAACACAGCCATGAGAACGAATGCTAAGAATGAATTTGAGAAAAATTTGTTTAAAGGATTTTAGGAGATTGATATGCGTCCTTCAGATGCATAGCCAGGTAGACTTGGTAATCCTCTAAATGCGTCTTTTAGATTTATCAGATTCAAAGCCTCACATCGACAAAACCTTACTAATGGCCACCATCATTGTTACAATTTATGTTAGTTTACAAGTGGAAATCCCCAAGAGGAAGGGCAGACCCATTTCCATTAGGCTGCATACTTTTTCTTTAATATTAATTTTATTGTGGGCAATTCCAAAGAGGAAATTCATTGTGTTCGGTCTTTGCTTTGAGACCTTCAGGATGCTCGGTCAGGTATTCTTGGTGGCCCCAGGTAGTACATCCGACCCTCCTCATCTACGCGAAGGAAAATGATCTCATCAAAATTTTAGCGTCACTCTAATTATCATAACAAACAATTTTTAGTTGTATAAATGAACAAAACAATCTTTAGCCTTTTTTTTAAATCAAAGAATGGAATTTATGTAAGATGAGGGTAACCTGATCAATTATCCGCATTTATATGAATGAATTCGTTTATATTTTTCTTATTTTTATATGTTACTAATTCCAAGGAAAACGATAGCTTGTGTTAGTAGGAAAGTTTTAATCTTAGGGCATTTTTTTACGGTTTTAATCATAAGGCATTTTCTTTTTACCTTAGAGTTTAATTAATTAGTATATAATATAATTTAGTTAATGAAAATTTGATTTACTAATTCCCAATAATTTAAATTCTTTTTTTTTTATACTTTAGCATTTAATATTATTTCTTTTTAGGGATCTTTTTATATTTTTAGAATTTAACTATAAGATAGTATAGCTATATTGTTAAATGTAGGGATAGAAAGGTAGATTATTTTTTTCTCTGTTAGGAAATACTTAGTTTGTGTTCTTGATTTAGAAAATATTTAAATTTGAAGGAATTAGTATTGTCCTTAATTAAAATTTAATAAATATAAGAATTTAGCGTGTAGCTGATAAATAAAAGGAGCATTGTCGCGAGCATCTATCTTACATCGGCATGGTATCTGACATCATGGGCGACCCCCCCCCCTCCAAAAATGGGTATAAAAGAGGGCAAATTTTCCCTCAGGATCACTTAGACTCTGAGTCTGGAAGTACGAACTCGGACGAATCAGCCAGCCACCGGCTAGCTCTAGCCAGCATACCTGCCGCCTCTCTGACATAGACTGGAGACTCTTACCTGGGCCTTATTCGATTATTCCAGTGTCGATTGATAAAATTTACGCCAGCAAGAACAAGGCTCTTTTAAAAATCAGTAGGGATAATTAACAATAAAGGAGGAATTTAATTTTAAAAGTAAAAACTTCTTATTTTTCTTTTTCTTTGAACGGATTTCCAATTTCTTTCCTGCCTTCAAACCATCCACGCTTAAAGGAACATTTTTGGGAAAGAATCTATAAGGACCAACGCCATCTCCAGCGAGTGTGAAGTGACCGAGTGCCGTGTAGTGAGCAAGTTCATACACGGAAAAAATATGTCCTATAAAAAGTGTAGAACTCAGTCTGGGAATCTTGGACGGGTACCAAAATGTTGTAAAAATTGTAACCCTCCTTCTATGAAATTTACAAGATATTTCAATACTAAGTGCAAGAAAGAACTACATAAAGTCCTGGACAGTCTAGGAAAATATGAAGGGTTCTAAAACAAAATAAAAAAAGCAAAGCTAACTTCATACTTAGTAGTCTTTTGTGTCCAAGTTCATATCACACACACGAGAAACGTTTTCGTCACTTATTTAATACACACAAACCTAATTCTGTACCTAACCTAACACTACTACACACAACGCAATTCTCTAACGCAGAATATCGCACGCTAAGTATACCGGTCGAAATGGTCCTTATATACTAACTAGCCAAATTTTCACCGCTTGTGAGAAACGTCACAGTGACCCAAGTGATATTTAATTTGTTTTAACATGTTTTATTTAAATATTATATTATGACTGTATCATTTTATTATTTTTAATATTTTAATTTTTAAGATTTCGTGAGTTTTATATAAGTATACTTATTAACTTTATATTTCACTCTGCCAGCTGATGGTCGACTGCGCACATCGACGCGCATCATTTTCCCAGACTGTCCAGGACTTTCTGTAATCCCAGCTCTTCAGTAATTACAAAACTATTTTTCCTAGACTATTATAGAGAATTTCCAAGACTCATTTGCATTTAGTATAGAAAAGTTTGAAACCTTTTATTAAAAGTCATTCAAGAACTCCAATATTTTGGTACCCGTCCAAAACTCCTGGACTAATTCTACATTTTCTACAGGACATATTTTTTCAGTGTAGTGTTGTGCATTGTCGACGTCAACCTCCATAGGGACCTTCGGGTTACCTTCTGGAGACACCTCTCGACGACACCTCAAGCTGTCGAAGTCAACCTCCGTTATGACCCTAGGGTTTCCTCCTGGAGACACCTATCGACAACTACCATACCCCTACTCGCTACACTTAAGATTTTTTTTTGGTCCACTTTCCAACCCGTGCATGGGTTAGAGCTCAAAGCATAGAGCTGCTCGTCGACGAGCCCGAGAAGCCGGGCGGCTCGTGAATCGCCGGACTGGACGAGGGAATGATTCCATCCAGAAGGAAGACTTCTTGTCCACGACAGGACAAGAAGTCACCACCGAGGCAGCTTTCATAGAAAGAGATACCGTCCCCAGTAGGGCTTCCTTATTCCCGGAGGCCCCCTGCACCGCTACTACTACTCGGCCACTACTTCCTCCGTCAACCGAACACCCTCGTTTCCTACTGGGCCTGCGTCGACATACAAACGCTCGCTACTCAAGAGCCAGACGTACCCTGTTCCAGAATAAGGGCAAAGAAATAGTCTTCTCTAGGAGTGTGGACAAGCCACCACCGCCCCAGCAGACGAAAGACGAGAGGGACTGGATAATCTGCAAATTCCTTTACGGAATTCCAACACCACCTCCCGACTCTCCTTGTTGTTCCAGTCAGGATTTCAGTCACCAGGAATAAGAAGTAGGAATTGATTCTCTTGGAATTACTCCGGGAAATTTACGAAAGTTTTCCCTGAAATCAATTCTAAGCTATCCTGGTCACTACTTCCGCACTACCTCCCGCTCTCTCCTACCTGCCTAAGGAGCGTGGAGCGTATCAAGATTTTTATGATTTATAAAAGATTTTGTAGAATTTTATGGAATTTCAAGAGGTTTTCAAGAATTGTAAGGGTAAAGAGTAAAATGAACGCATTTCTCTCCTATTGATGAACAGCATTTTTCGCAATATTCATTTGATACCACTGCGCAAGTTATGGCACTCGGCTTTGGGTCAGAAATGACCCATAGTGTAAGCTGCCTTAGTGAAGATTTTTTTTTAGCTTTAATTATTATTTTCTGGTATTTGTATGATCAAAAAAAAGTTTTCATGCGATTTTGGATAGTTTTTCATTGGAGAAAATAAAATTGAAATAAAAAAATTAAGCAATAAATATGCTTTAAAATGTAATATCCTGCTGTTTCTATGGAATTACCTGCATGAATCACTGCAGAATATTCTCATTTTTCAGTACTTTAACTAATTTAACTTTTTGAAACCACCGCCAATGGGCGAAATTTTTAACAAATATCGATTTTTTCCCATTTTTTACGCAAATTTCAATTTTTATTTTAAAAAGTTATTAACAATTGACATTAAAAACAATTGGATCGTGTAATAGACACTTCAAAACATAACTCTGAATTTTATCAGATTTTTTGAAAGCCAAAAACAGTTAAAAAACTGGACAGGACACCAAAGACCTATGTGTGTAAATGGAGGGTTATAAATGTCATCACACCCGCGGGAAATCCTTCCAAATAATCTTTTTCTGACATTGTTTTGCACTTTTAATAATTATTTATATATTTATCACATTTCTTTATGCACCAGTGTATGTGGCCATTTTTGTACTCGTATTATTACGTCACTACGTGAAATACCTAATTTTATACGCAATACGCATGTGCAATTGATGTGACTATAGAGAGAAGGAAATTTTTCATCTTTGGGAGATTCTCTGTTTTGGATTCGTTCATCTTTGATCTAGGATTCGTTCATTTTTGGCTCTAAAATGGGAGCAAGAACACTCTAATAAGGACGTTAAACTCCCATGGAGGGGGTGAAGCCGAAAATTTTAGGCCGGTGCGGATAAACAGATTTGCTTGCGCAGAATCACTGCGCATATACAGCTGTTTGAATTTGTCTGTATATTCATGTGTCGCCAAGTTCCAATTTAAAAATTCCATTTCTTCATTTTACTCAACAACTATTAAATTTGAAATTTTTTCCCTCTATATAATTAATCAATTTTTAACTAGAATTATGTGCACAGAACTAGAGATCCTAAAAGGAGAGTTGAGACAACTATACCCCCTCCACTCTGTTTCGGACGAACCGGAATCAGAAGCTGTTGCAGGCGCGCCAGAGTTTGAATTATAGTTATTTTGGCAAAAGTGTTTGCATTTTAGAAAAAAACATTGAATTTACGTAAAACTTCCTGATTTTATTGATTTTTGATACCTATGTTATATTATATTTAAAGTTCTTATTGTTTTTCGTTCGGATCTGAAACGAATATGACGTTTATGTCATTAAGTGATTAAAGGGTTATATTGATAATTGTGTTAACTGTGTACACTTTTGCAATTTTTGAAACTTAATAAAGTTTATCAGAAACGTAAATTATGGTGACTTGTTGCATTTTATATTGCAACAAATGTTGCGGGAAAAGTGTTCGTTCAAAGGCTTTTCCAAAAAATCAAAAACTTCGTGAATTGTGGCTGCAAAATATTAATCATCAAGATTGGATATCAAATACATCATCACGCGTTTGTGAGGTAAAATCTATAGAATATTAGAATATAAATAATATTATAAGCAAAATTTAATTCGGAGTAACTTAATTAAAGATGCATTTTTCACCTGAAATCTGGGAAACAGTGGGCAATGAAAATAAACTTAGGGATGAAATTCTACAATTTTTCATCTTCTATAGACAAAATTTCATTTATTCAAATAATATTATTTAATAAATATTTATAAATACAAATTTTTATAAATATTTTTTTGTTTACACTAATTTAATCAAATGTTTAATTTATAAATTAAAAATTTGATTTGAAAAACGCGCGCATTCTACTGACTTCCGATTCCGGTTCGTCTACCAATCAAAAAGATGACACACATTGTCTCAACTCTCCTTTTAGGATCTCTACACAGAACGAGAAAATATCTAATTCAAATATTTTTTAAGTAAAATGAAAACGTTGATTTTTGAAGTCAAATTTTGAATTCTTCATTTTATGCAAAAAGTATCGAAACTAAATATTCATTCGCTCAGTATTGAGGCGGTATATTCGTTATTATCTGTGAATATGAAGATGTGTGAGAGAAGCAACCATTAAGATTGGTCTATCACCTGTTAATTGTCGTAATTAGTGGGGACAAGTAGAGTTTGGAGGGGATGAGCGTACGATAGCCTCAAGAGAGTCAGAGCAATTTTGAATTTGTGACAGGAAACATATTTCCAATAAATCGCTACGCTTGAGGCCAGTACGAAAGAGCTCTCAGGTATTAATTTGTGTTTCTGTAATTTAAAAGATTCTTTCGGTTGTTTAAAAGTGTAGTAAGGGTGATAGTGCTAATCATGGTGTGTGCTTTTCAAATTTGTTTCAGCGTGGCGAATTGAATTGAATTTTATCTTTTGTTTTGCAATGATTTGATCTACTAAATTTTGGGATTTCTCTGATGCGGATTCTTCCTACATGGTTGACGTTTTATGATCTTCGGCGAATTCGTTCTGCGGTCTTCCAATCTTGTTGTTATCTACGATTGCTCGAGAATGGAGATCGAAGCCAAAAAAGGATTTCTGATTTTTGATGTTTCCGTCTCCTTCGATACGAGAATTTAGGAAGGCATGCGTGAGTCTCTGATGATAGAATTTATTTGGAATTGTTTCTCGATTGTTCTGGTCTAATTTATATGTACCTGGAAATTTTATTTATATTGTTTGATGTGTATATAATTCGAAGCGTTGCTTCGACGTGATTGATTTTTTGATCATATTTATTTGTATCTGATTTCGCAATTCATGTCTGATCGATTTTATATGTAATATCGCAATATCTTTTTTATTGTTTTATGTGATTTTGAGTAGACAGATTTGTCTCGTTTTTTGCCTATTTCATTTGTGATGGGCCAGGTTTATTAAATTGATTTTTCGCCTTTAATTTTGTATCTCGGCGTCACATGTCTGTTATATTTGAATTTGATCTCGAATCTTTTCGTAACGCATTTTAATAATTTATGGTCTTGTTTTCGCCAATTCGAATTGTGTTGATTTTTGATACGTGAATAGCGACTTTCCAATTTTCTTTTGTTAACCTTTCTGATTCATTGATTTGATGTTAAGATTCTTGATTTGAATAATAATTTTATTTTAATTAAATTTCTGATTAATTCTCTCAATCGCCTTCTTTGCCTCATTATTTTTCGCTAAAATCTGCCAATCTATTTCAAATCATATTTAAAATCTAGCTGTCGAGCATACGCAATGTTGGCTAATTATTTTTAGTTGGTCACAGTATGCAGTCTTATATTTGAAAAAAGATTAGTGCTACTGAGCGAAAAAAATATTTATCTATAATTTTCTTTCACTAAAATGGAGAATGGAATTTTGAGCTTCACACTTTTGGGTCCAACGCCCTTAAACAATAAGACTTCAAATATGTGCGAACAAAACAAAATTGTTTTAAGATGTAATATTATATTAAGTATTTCATTACTCACAATTCTTGTGATAATCGCCGCATGTCTCTTTGTAATGGAAAATATAGATGTGTATACAACTTCTGAGAATGAAAAGGAAATTTTTCGAGATGTCAATTTTTTACTTGCAAAGCTATATTAATATCTGGAATTTTGTAAGCCGACGAGAAAAATATTTCATTAATTTTAACTAATGCGTTCTGTATTGTTTTTGTTCAATTCATTTAAAAAAGATATTCCATTCATTGTCTTTTGGGATTAAAAAAAAGTCATTTTGTTCATGAAAAATAAATTTCAAATGTAAGTTTGAGGTTAGATTCATAATCCATCAACTCTGTCAGATTTTCTCTTGATGCGCAGAACAAAAACAAACTGCGTGAAACTGCGCAGCGATACCCGAGCATCCCTACCGACCAAAGAATTTTGGCTTCACGATTCCTTACCCCCTCCATCGGAGTTTAACGTCCTTATTATAGTGTTCTTGAATGAGAGTTATTAGATATTTTTCAAAATTAATTACGTTTACAGTAGTATAGATGATTAATTGTAGTTTAGATTTCTAAAAAAGCTACCGCATATGTAATTGTACAGTATAATTTTAAATCAATGGTTAATTAATTATTAAATTGACTGATTAATTATTCATAGAAAATTAGTTAATTGTTTATTTTAAATATTACTATACAATGGTAAATTTCTAATTTTTTGTTAGAAGGCAAAATCTTGTTTAAATATTCATACAACTCTATATGTATTAAATTTTTGGATAATAAGCCTATATGACTGACCATTCTGACCAATAAAGAATAGATTCCACGCATTTCAGCATTACAGTCTCTGGCCATATTATTAGACCGAAGGGACCGTAGCTAAAAAATATATGTAAGTACTTTACATTATTTTTGTTGCTTTAAGGGTGTTGGAGCGCTCGAGCAAAAAATGAAAAAAATCACAAAAAATTGTGAAATATATAGAATGACTCAAATCTTCTACCTCACGTTTTAAATAAATTTCATGGCAAAATTGAAAAAATACATTGTTTGATTGGTTCTTTCATCGAGATCGGTTTCTCGATGGCAGAAATTGGGCTTAGTGTATCTTTCCGGAAAAAGAATTTTTTTTTTTTTCTTGAAAGGTGTACCAGGTGTGTAAATATGAAACCGGAATTTGCCAATAGATGGCTCTACCTGTCTATGT
>CAJFCP010025060.1:0-16959 GCA_904066005.1 Synergus itoensis | reverse complement strand
GTTGGTATTTTAAAACTGGTGGTACCATCTCTTGGAGGCCGGGAGCATCTTGAACCACCTAGTATGTACTCAATTTTCCATTTATTGCAATACATATATCTATTGTATAAGTATAGAACAAGAGGATAAAAAGTGAGACAAAGGAAGTCATACTTTCAATTTTCAAACAAGTTTTTTCAAGTTTTATTTGAACTATTTGCAAGAACATTAGGATGTTACACTCTTGTTTTATACATATACAATAGATATATGTATTGCAATAAATGGAAAACTGAGTACATATTTATAAAAATTATAAATGTATAAAAGTAAAAAAAAATACTAATAGGATCCTAATAGTTTCCGACGTCGGAAACGACGTAGGATTTGACGTCGGATTTTAGTAGTTTCCGACGTTGGAAACGACGTAGGATCTGACGTCGGATTCTAATAGTTCCCGACGTCGGAAACGACGTCGGATTTTTTTAATAGGGTGGACGCCGAAAATTTAAGAAAAGACAAATTGAGCAGTAAAAAAAGTCAGGAGCAAGAGGATGAAAGCGACGTTTAAAATATTCTTTATAGTTTTTTGTAGTACTTATAAGTAAGTAAATAAATTCCTGAGTTAAAAAACATTTTTAAATGTATTTTAGTGTCCATATACACTTTTTTTACAATAGCAATAATCGTCTATATGAATTAAGAAATTTCAAAGTTAAATACCCATAAAAGCTGTATTATAGATTAAAGTAATAAGCCACTAACTCGATTGTGCGAAAATAAAATTTTTTTTAAGTGAAAAATTGATAATAACGTTAGGTATACCGCTTTGCCCCGGCTTCTCCTAGGGGTTGAGTTGCTGATAAAAAATGAAGAATTGAAACTTATGAGTATAAGAACGGATAGTAATACATAAAAACGGATACAGAAGTATTAAAACGGATAGTGACACTGTGGATAAGATTATTATTCAAACGGATTGAGGGATAGCCAAAGGATACAAACGGATCGGAGAGTATAAAAAAGTATTCAGACGGATACTTATGTGTAGATGACTGATGAAAACGGATAAAGTTTCAATCCGTTTATTGCCAGCAGGGTGTAGACTATTTGAATATTTTATTTATATTTCATTCTGGAAATTGTCCTGAAAAATGAGACAGAAGTAATGATGCGATCGGTAAAACACTTTGTGTCAATGATATGGAGGCGCAGCGGACACTGAAAAAAATTTGCGGAATTTTACATCACTGGTCATGGAAAATAAATAAGTCTCGAGGTTCAGTGGTAATTTACGAATTTATTTAAAATTCCACTTAGCCAAGTATTTGTCCAATGCAGCTGTCACATTCAGAATGAAGTCAGTAATTTTACGCAACGAAAATGCATAAAATTCCGTCTGTTGGTATGCTTTTAGCAAAAATACTTTTTTTTTAATACGTGCAAGGAAATATGCGTTTTTTATGCACTCATAGTTAATTTTTTATGTTTTTTAACACACTTTATTAACATTCTAGTTAATTTTTGCGTAATCGACCAACTTATAATCACAAAAGGGGTGACTGTTTATGCACTTTTTACAAAAGAAAAGTATTATATGGCACAATTACAAATAATTGAACATTCAGTGGCAGCACGAGCCGAAAGCGAGTTTTTACTATTGGGAACTTTACTATTGGGAACTTTGAGTGTAATATAGCCGTAGGCGTTACGCATACGTCGACTGAATTAAGTCTATTCTGGAGAAACCTTAAGATAGGAAATTTTAAATGTAAACCGAGACTTCTAAACATTGACCGTTTTTTATTTACTTGTTCGTCAAAATAATTCTCTCTTCAAACATCAACGATTATTTACTGGTTTAGCAAATTTACATTTAAATTTTCATACAAATTCAATGGCACTAATGGAGACACATTTTTCAAGCATGAAAAGGACTAATCTATAATACATAAGAAACAATGAATTAAAATAAAATAGGCGGCTATATTTAATTTTTTCAAAATTTTATGTTTTCATATAAAAATTTTTTTGCCACTTTTTTTTAGCACTACATACCAGTTTGGTTCCATTTTATGTAGAAATAATCCGTGTAAAATTTGAGCTTAATCGAACAAAGGGAAAGGGTGCCTCTCTGTCCTTGAAAATAAAAAAACCATACAATTAAAGAAAAAAGTTAATTTTATTTGTTTATTTTGCAACATTTGAATTATATACACAAAAAGTTTGCTATAAAAGTTCTAGGTCTATCAAAAATGCATTTATTTTTGTCTACAAAATTTTCTTGTATGACTAATTGTTTTCGAGAAAAATGGGAAAAAGTATGCCCCGAATAAAGCTTCTCCAAGTACTCTAGTAAAGGATAGTCTAGGGGACTTTCATGTCAGTCTCAAACCTGTAAATGTACATTTCGTTACTAATGCAGGATTGTAATTTAAGCCTTATGTGAAATAGTCACACAAGGCTGAAATCACATTCTTGACATTCACACACATGTATTGAACCGTATTTTTTGATACGACGTGTGTGAAACTTGATTTAGCATACGCTTGTGTGTGCAATTTCGGGCTTTGCGCACGGCGTGTCAAATAATGCATAGAATTGTTCTATAAACAATAAGTATTCATATTTGATACGACAAATTAGTCCGAAGAAGTTCCGTGGAGCGAGCGTATCAGCAGTCACGAGCGCCGCTGGTTCGGAATAGAACTTTCAGTTAATTAGTTCTTCTCTTAATCTAAAACTAAAGTGATTAATGCAAAAGCATGTTAACAAACCCGATTAAGCAAACTTAGGTTCAACGAAATACTATAGTTTATCAGTAATGTACATATTATATATACAAAACTCATCAGTACGAAGTGAACTGTAGAGGATGCTTTGTGATCCAAAAGACTTTGCACAGAGTCAGCTTCGAACGAAAGGGCGGAAAGAAGTATACGGGGTAGAAGAGGGATCTGTATGCGAATGTGAACTGCAGATGTGCTCGAGGCACAAACACTTCGGTCTCTTTAAAGAGTTCTGAAAAAGGCAAACGTAAGCTGCACTGCAGCGAGTACTCCTTGTTATGACTACCCCACAACGTTTTATTGCCACAGACGTAGTTGCTTTCCAATTTCTGTCGTTTTACAACTTGACAAAAGCTCACTTGATTTGAAAAAAATTCTACCTTTAATAGAACATTTTAAAATAATTAAAATAGCTATTTACTTTACAAGGCGCGAAAAGAGGCAATTATCGGACGAGTGTGAGGTTGGTGTCACGAGTCGAAGGCGAGTGACGCCATCACACGAGTCGATAATTGCCTGTTTCGCAACGTGTGAAGTACAAAGCTTTTCATGACCACTGAAAAGAATTCGATTTTCGAAACGATAGTGCAAATTTGCACTAGTGTGCTTGTACCGCCCGGATGGCGGGGAATAAGCTGGCTGGGACCCCGTAAGCTTGTTCGGGAAAAACTCTCTCTCCTCTCTCCTCCCCTCTCTCTCTCCTATCATATCCTATCGTATCATATTCTATTGTATCCTATCGTAAACTATAGTATCCTATTCTATTGCATCCTATCCTATTATATCCTATCATATCCCATTGTATCCTATCGTATCCTGTAGGATATAATATGATACGATAGGTTACAATAGAATAGGATACAATAGGATAGGATAGGACAGGATACAATAGGATACAATAAAATAGGATACAATAGAATGGGATATGGTCACGGAGGTAGTAAATATAGGGACGGAGCACAGGGGTCCCGCCGGGGAGTGAGAGGGGTCGACCATTCGCCATCTTGGTCTGACCTTCTAATGAGCGCGCAATTTAAATTTCTTGAATAATATGCTTAAGAAAGTACACGGATCATGAATGTGTGCGTAGGTCAGACTAAGATGGCGACTGCTGGATTCCCCTTACCTCACACGTGGGGATACCCCCTTGTCTAAAGTAGCACTTTATGCTCCGTCCCTTTATTTATTACGTCCGTGGATATGGTAGGATAGGATACGATAGTATACAATAGGATAGGGTAGGATACAATGAGATAGGATAGAATACAATAGGATATGATATGATACGACAGGATACGATAGGATACATCAGGATACGATAGGATAAAATATCATAGGATACAATAGGATAGGAGATAGAGACTGTCTTCGGTTTATTTATTTAGGTATTTTTACTTTCTGTCCTATTTTACTTTCTCTCCTATTTTACTTTCTGTACTACTTTACTTTCTGTACTACTTTTGCTGTACTTTCGTTCCTGCACTGTAATTGGCTCCCTTCGAGACGCTTAACAGCACCGAAAATCGATGTTTCGTTACACGTGTCATGAAAATATTTTTGAAACACCTTAACATGGTCAGGGGTTATGTCGTGTGATTGATGGAAGAGACAGTAAGTGCGTATGTTACGTGGTCAATGGAGTTATTTAAAAGATAACTACTGGGTATAATTATTCCCAAGTGTAAATTTACAATTGGCGTAGTACGGTGCCAGTACTGGCCAGAGTTAGACAACATTGGCGTGGTACTGGAAGCCCAATACTGGCGCAGATCTGGCTGAGTGTTGGGATGATAACGCTGTTCAGTACTGATAACCAGGTTTAGTTCGATACTGGATTTAAGTACTGGTGCAGTACTGCCCAATTGGAAATTAACAACCGGTACAGTACTGCGCCAATAGTGCCTCAGGATTCGATGAAAAAATAATCTTTTGCATTATTATTATATAATTATAATACTCTATGTATATTTGCTGACATATTTAAGAACATAATTTGTTCACTATTATTCAAACAATCACTACGCTATTTTTAAAATCGCATTTTATTAAAATTTTTATTCGCCGTGGGATTCGAACCCAAGCTTCGCATTAAATTCCTAATTCCTAACGCCTAAAGCTTCGCGGCTAACTTAACATGAAATATGAAAAAAAAATCTAAAATATAAGTTGCAGCTGCAGGGCTGTGTGATAAATTTTTGTGACTCGTTCCATAGAAAATTTTCGGCTTTAAAGATTTGAAAAATTTACTGATTCAATATTTCTTCTTTTCTAATCAATGAATGATTTTTTATGAAATTATTAAATTTTTATTCAATTATAAACTTGATTAAATTTTCAAAAATTCAGTATTCTCAAACTTATAAAACTATAGAAATATTTGATTCACAAATTTATGAAGTCTTCGAAATTTAAAGTATAGAAAATTGTAAAATTAAAAAATTTCAAAACACACGAAAAAATATATTCGGTGTTTTTCTGTAATATATAATATCGATAATGGAAAAAAAATTTATTATTTCTGGGGTTTTAAATTTTGTGATTTTCATCTTTTTTTGATAGTTTTATATTTTTATTAAATTTCAAATTTCATAATCTTTATTATTTTTGAAATTTTATAATTTTGAGAATTGTAAATTTTGAAAATTTTTTGATCGGAAAGTTTATTGAACTTTTTTTCAGTGTGCAAAGAAAAAGGATTGATAAACGTGCTTTCACATTGATATATTATTAATTTATCATGAATATAAATAATTGTTTTATTAAAAATTAAAATTAATTAATTAATTGTATTTATTAAATATAAATACTTAATAAACATTGGCGAAATCTGGCGCAATATTGTGAAACAATGGCTCACCGTTTCACAAAGTCAATACCATGCCAGTTTCGTGTCAATACTGGGCTTGAAGTTGGCATGAGTCCGCAGATCCAGTGCTGGGATTTTTTTGATTACTGTAGAGAGCCAGTACTAGATCGATACTGGACTGCCACTATTGGCACATTACAACTGGAGTGGTACCACACCAGTTGTAAGTATCGGCTCTACCATGTAATTTAAATTTGGGTTTTAGATGTAATTAAACAATTTGTTTCACTAAGGTCTCCTTTATGCGTGGAAAGAATATTTGTGGAAGCCCTGCTGGAAGTAAAGAGATAGAAATCCTATCCCTTAATTCTACCTCCTTCTATCTCTAAGATAGAAAGGGATAAAGATTGTTTATCCCTTTCTATCTCTCGCCTATCCCCGTCTAACTATTTCTATCTCTATATCAATCCATATCTACGTTTATCTCTTTGTCGAAATTTTTTTATTTAAATTTTAAATTTTTTCATATTTTCCAGGAATCGCGCCAACTACGTTATTTTGAGAAGAACAATTTGATTTCATCAATGAAAAGTATCAGATAAAAGTTAGTTTTTTTTTTTAATTTTCGTTAGTTTACTTCCATTGATTTCCAATTGTCCACAGTTTTTTGATATTTGCAGGTCAGTGTTTATATTTCTTCTTATCTGATTCATTAAATTTTTTCCTTCTTTACCGCTTCTCTTTCGCTGCTTTCCTTCGTCGAGAATAAAGTCTTTTTGCTACCTACTCTTGAGATTTTGTCCTCTTCCAGTAGACCTTCTGCGGTAAATCGGACGTCGATACTTCTACCTACTCACCTCTCGTTAAAAAGAAAGCTGCGAAGAGTTTCAAAGGAGGAGTTCGTTCATGCGAAGGAACGCTTTAGCCTCACCTTGCTTCTTATCGACAGCCTGTTCCTTGTTTCCTCCTATCTCTATGACCTAATCCCGGAGGGTTGTGATTCGTTGCTTCTTTCTGGTTCAAGTTTTACGATGAGTATAACAAAATAACTTTTTTTAAATAGAAAATTTTTTAAATGGTTATCTATAAATCATGTAAGGTTCATTTCTATAATTTCCAATATAGGCTGATGAGGAATTTTGTCACACTAGACCATCAACGGTTCTTACTCAATTATTAAGATAAATTTTAATTAAGTTTTTTAAATACTAATGGCTTCCGCAATTTCAGATTTGTTAATTTCGCATTGCTTTAAAATTGAACTTATTCATAACGCATTAGTACGATTTAAAAGTAAAACGACTATGTATTTCGATTTTTATGAGTCTGGCACTGAATATGGAAATCACTTCTTAATTTTCAAACATTAGACAAACATTGATAACAAGTTTTTTGTTATACTTGTTTAACAAGGAGGCATACAATTGTTCAATAAAATAAACTTAAACTAAGGGAAGTTTGTCACCTTTGAATTTAAAGCGGAATGTAAAAGGATATAACACATTCTATTATTTATGTAACATCATTAACCAAATAAAAATAAAATTTAACTGGGATGACAATGTGGATTTTTGTATATGATAATCCCCGTTTAGGGGATTATGGTTAAAAAATCAATATTTTGCCGTAATCTAATAACACATTTTCAGTCAACCCAAATTTTACACTGCCTTTTAAATAATTAATTTCCCTAAAAATTACATTTCGCAAGTAACTATTCGTAAAATTTTTAGGGTGATTTCATCTCGTAAATATAAATTTGGACGCGTATAGAAGAAACACGTGTACCTTATTTTTTATTACTCTAAAACGTACTTCAGAACAAATCACATCGGAGGCGAATACTTGGGCAATCCTCCTTGTAAGAACGAATATTATCCCTCCCCTTCAAATTGGAATTTCTTTTGGACCAAGGCCTCCTCAACCCTCTCCTCTACCCCTTTATATGCAGTTCATATTGAACGAACCTTATGTTTAATTCATGGATTCAGTTCCTCGTCATTCCATGCACCGCCGCTCGTCTAGTGAATCTGGGCTTTCCTGTAGAGCTGACCATCTTTTTCATTAACCCCAGATCGATTGCACCTCATTTTTCAACATTCAGTTGCATAAATTCTAGCCTCGAGGTGTTTGCTCATGGCATATACATATATGTAAACGTAGGTACCACATCTTGAAAGGAGACCTTCTCTACATCCAAGACGAGATTAGGTTTCTTACCTGTGTAGCTGATACGTCAGATACCTGAGTTTTATGAACCTCCGTCTGGATTGGATGACCCAATATTTTCTCAAAGTAAGTGGAAAGAAAGAGTCTATCTTTCTGTTATATCTTCGACCTCGAAGAAAATATTTTTAATGAAGACTTTGGACCCAGAGTTTATCAACTGAATTTTACTTCGCTAGCGTTTGCTGAAATGTCATAGGACATATATATACTTCTACGATTATATTTTTCTTCTCATAAATTGCTTTTAATCAATTAAACTTATCTAATCTGGATAATGAGAAAATCTAATTATAATATATTTCTCTACACTCCATAAAGTTTTGATAAAACAAAAGACGTGTTTTGTAGAGAAAAGTCTGATACATTACAGTAAAATTATTTTTTTTTTTCAATTTTGCCTTCACAATTTTCTCGATTGTTGTTCGAGGAAGTTCTTCTATAAATACGTTTTATAACACCCCCAAGATTTTGGCTTATATTCATGCCTGTGGAGAGGGCCTGCAATCTCGTTTTTCGATCGGTGTGAGAAGAAAGTACTTTCTATTCACTGGGAAGTAGAAAAATGACGTCATCGAACAAATGTGAGTTATATTTTGTAGATTAAATATTGATTTTATACTTAAAATTAGGTTCTCTTGGTATGCATGTAGGTATAATTTTAATATAACACTAGTGCCACTGACGGCCGATACGCGGCCGTCGTCGCACTACTTGCCTTTCTGTGTTCATTTCTACATTCAATGCTAATGCTAATTCATTATTCAACATGGCCGCCTCCAATTTTAAACATGGCTGTCTTCAATTCGATAGATTCGATATGCTCCCTCGCTCCCTCCTTCTTTTGATAAAGTGCAGAATAAAACCTTATTATCTATTAGTTCCGCTTCTAACCCAGCGTTGCCATTTCTACTGATTTATCAGGAGATCTACTGACTTTTGACAGTGGATACTGATATACTGATTTTCCTTGAAAACTCCTGATTTTTTGTCGGCGTAAGATTTATTTGACGTTTTAAAAACTACTTTTAAGGCTATTGGAGCAACGGACAAAATGTCATTTTTTTAACCCTTGGTCCTTACCCTGGGTCAATTTGACCCATCCCGTGTAGAAATAGCCCCATTTGACCCTATTACAAGTCGGGTGCTAGTCGGGGGCTATTCGGGTTATTAATTTTGACTAAGTACCTAGTCGGGGAATAGTCGGGGAATAGTTGGGCTTTTTTTGTCTAAATTCGAGTCGAAGGTTGGCCGGTGATTGGTCAGTGGCTGGTCGGACCGTTTTCTTAACTAATTACTGAGCGGGTACCGGTCGAGCTCTGGTCGGGAGCTAGTCGGGGTCTGGTCAGGCTAATCTTGTGTGAGTGTTTCCGAAGAAACATAAAACATAAAATAATAAAATAAAGTAATATCTAAAAAAAGATAATGAGTTTTTTGTTCTGAAACACAGAATATATTTAACAATAATTAAAAAAATTTTTTTTTCATATGATCTTACAATTTTTTCGTTTTCATAAGAAAAAGTTTGTAAATCCAAACACGTGACTAGAAACTGGTAGAAAAACTATAAGTAACATTTAAACAACTTTAACCAAATAATAAAGAAAGAATTCTTGCTTTAAAGAATTTAAAGGATGCTTTAAGAATTCTTATTTTTAATATTTAATATTTAGTGTACAATAGGGCGTATCGAAAAAAAAAAAGTTGTTTGCGCGAAGTTCTAATAGTAGTGAAAACCTTCTTTGGGGAGTCAAAAACACACCCCTAATGTTTCATTAAAAAAAAAAATTCCTTCTGTCTCCGCAACGCAGATATAGCTAAAAATGAAAAAAACAAAACACTTCTTCTAATTTAAAGAGTAAAAAATTTTTTTTGAGGATTTCAATTATCAATAAAAATACTTCAAAGCATGTAGATTGATACCTGTATAGCAGTAATTTCATTAAAATATATTTTACCCCCCCTAATTGACTTTAAAGTTTCAAAAAATCGAAAAAAATCGATTTTTTGACTATTTTCGTTGATTTTCGGTAAGTTTTAGGACTATTTAAATACATAATGTGTGATACATGTTAGTGCGAATGTATTTGAAAGATAGTACAATCATCAGATATAAGGAATTTTGATATTAAAATAATTTTTATTGACTTTGAATAAAATGAAAATATTAAAAAGCGATATATTGCTCTTTATTTGGAAATAAAATTAATTTTCGTCTATAAATTCGTACATAAATTATCAGAAAAAGTATTTTGAAGCAATTTGATTTGTATAAACATGGCAAAAAAAAATTAAAATATTTTTTACTCTACCTAATTCCAAGCTTACTTAGGTAGGGTAAAAAATTTTTGAATCATTTTTTACAAATCAAATTGCTTCAGACTACTTTTTCTGACAATTTATATTCGAATTTATAGAAGAAAATTAATTTTATTCCCAAATAAAGAGCAATATATCGCTTTTTAACATTTTCATGTCATTCAAAGTCAATAAAAATTATTTTAATGTCAAAATTCCTTATATCTGATGGTTGTAATATCTTTAAAATACATTCACACTAACATGTATCACACATTATGTATTTAAATAGTCCTAAAACTTACCGAAAATCAACGAAAATAGCCAAAAAATCGATTTTTTTCGATTTTTTGAAACTTTAAAGTCAATTAAGGGAGGTAAAAAATATTTTAATGAAATTACTACTATACAGGTATCAATCTACATGCTTTGAAGTATTTTTATTAATAATTGAAATCTTCAAAAAAAATTTTTTACTCTTCTAATTAGAAGAAGTGTTTTGTTTTTTTCATTTTTAGCTATAGGGGAGCGGCGGGTACAGTGGCTCACTTTTTTTATTTTAATTTTTTATGCCGGCGCAATCATTTGTCGTGTAAAAAAAAATATTATTCTGAAAGTGGCATCATTTATGTACAAAATAAGAATTTTTTTTGAATCGTAAGTGTAAGTGTAAATTGGGAAAAAAATTAATTGGGAATGTTGAAAATTGAAAAATACCCGACTAGGCGGGTACAGTGGCTCACGAAGTTGGGTACAGTGGCGCACGTTAGAAAATACAAGGCAACATATTTCAGCAGTAGCATTTTAATGGTATCAAAGAAATCTTATACATTTTCGAATTTCGAACAATTTTTCAATAATTTTTGCAATAATTTTTGCCCCATTTTTCTGCTGCTTTTCGAATACTGCATCCGTTTTCAATCACATCTTCGACGACATTTTTCGTAATATCGGAAGGAACTTTAGAAATTTTTTTTTCTGTCGCGCGTTTGCGAACCATTTTCTCTCTGAAATTTAAAAACAAAAAGTACAATTTATCACTATTTACATCCAAAACTGTCGACAGAAGCAAACAATTTATTTGTTTATCTACATATAAATTTATAGGTTAACCCTAGCGAAAGCTTCGGATAGAAATGCATTCCGAATCAATCCGAATCATTCCGGAATTTGTGTCCGAACCAAACAGTTTCATTCCGATCTAATCCGAAGTTTTCAATCCGAATTAATCCGAATCCCATTCAAAATCTATCCGAACATTTAATCCGACTGAATCCGAATCAATCCGTCAATCCGAATGAGTCAGAATTAATCCGA
The DNA here is from genome assembly GCA_904066005.1 of Synergus itoensis. Lineage (NCBI taxonomy): Eukaryota > Metazoa > Arthropoda > Insecta > Hymenoptera > Cynipidae > Synergus > Synergus itoensis. The sequence continues at coordinate 5,544 of CAJFCP010025060.1, read as the reverse complement.
ACTTTCAATCCGAATGAATCCGGTAAATCCGAACGAATCCGAACTTTCAATCCGAATGAATCCGATTTAATCCGGTGTATCCGAACCAATCCGAATGAATCCGAAAAATTCAGATTCATTCGGATTGGTTCGGATAGACCGGATTAAATCGGATTAATTCGGATGAAAAGTTCGGATTAATTCGGATTGACCGGATTGATTCGGATTCGGTCGGATTAAATCTTCGGATAGGTTTTGAATGGGCTTCGGATTAATTCTGATTGAAAACTTCCTTCGGATTAGATCGGAATGAAACTGTTTGGTTCGAACACAAATTCCGGAATGATTCGGAAGCTGTCGGATTGGTTCGGAATAAATTTCAATCCGAACCTTCCGCCAGGGTTATGATTCTATCGTGAGTAAATCATGTACTTTATTCCATTGTATTTTAGCTTGCATACGTACCATCAGCAATAGAAAACGCCTCAGTATGCAAATACACTATAGGAATAATAATTTAGATCGTTAACCAGCAAAAATATATTTTCCCGTCTGACTCAAAGGTCCAATTGGGACTAATCTGTCATTGTACCGCATGGACGCCGTGAGCCACTGTACCCGCCGTTGCAGTGAGCCACAGTACCCGCCGACGGCTATCTAACAGTTATTTTATAATAAATATGGAATGCTTTCGATTTATTGTTGAAACGTTACGGATATATTTGTTAATGTTTAATGTAAGGGTATGAATGGAAATTCCGTTAATATAGACTCATTTTGAATATTTTATAACAAAAACTATAAAAGTCAAAAGTAACAGAATGACTATCGAAAATCAAAATTAATTTTTATAACGCGATAGAATTCTCCGAATTTCATGAAATTTATATAGAAATATAGATTATGATTAAATACCTCTAGGATAAAAATTTCAGATTTTTCATTCAATTATTTTTGTTTATAATTAGACTGCGCCACTGTACCCGCCGAACCACTGTACCCGCCGCTCCCCTATCTGCGTTGCGGAGACAGAAGGAATTTTTTTTTTTAATGAAACATTAGGGGTGTGTTTTTGACTTCCCAAAGAAGGTTTTCATTGCTATTAGAACTTCGCGCAAACAACTTTTTTTTTTTCGATACGCCCTAGTGTACAATAAAGAAATTATAGTTAATTAAAATAAATTATAGTTCTATTTTACACGCAGAGGACATTTCTGTAAATTTTACAGATTTAATCTGTTGAATTTAATATTTGTGTATGACTGAGTGCATTGTGGAAAAATTTGGGAGACACCATCTCGTGATTTAGGATAATGGTTAAGGTCGTGGACTATCGTCCCATAGGTCGTGCGTTCGATTCCCCTCAGCGTTGCGTGCGAAATTTTATTTGTTATATATGCGTTAAAATTTACAAATATCGATTGGCTATAAGTATATCCATACGAATAAACCATGTTCCTAATTAGTAATTGTTTCTATTCAACAGATTTTTTTTCTGCGTGTATAAATTATAGTTCTATTTACCATATTATCCACATAATAAAGGCTCCACACTAGTACCCGACCAGACCCCGACTAGGGCAAGTCGGGTCATCCGACTAGTTCCCGGCTTTAAGTGGGGTCAACTGGTATGGTTCCAGACTAGTTCCCCATTTCAATTTCTACACGGGATACAAAAATTTTGGTTGTGTATACCTTTATGGAAATTCATAATTTGGCGCGTTCGACCTATTCTAACTATAGTTGGATGTTCTGACTATACCTTTAAAAAAAAAAAAAATTTTTTTTGATAATTTTTTTTTATTAGTAATTAAATTCTAAATTATTTTTTGATCACACCAACAGATTCTGCATTAGTTATATTACATCTCAAAATTTGTTTCAAGTCAATCAGATGAATAGCTATGAAATGGTACGCGATCAAAAAGTGCCAGGGTCAAATAAATTGACCCAGTGTAGGGATCGAAAAAATAGGTGTAAGGACGGAGGGTTAATTTAGATTTTAACATCGCAAAAAATACACGATTTTAAGTGCCGTTTGGCAGGGAAGTGTTTCTCGATGTGAAAAATGGGGCTTAGTATCTGTTTTTCGAAAAAAATAATTTGTTTGGCTAAAATGGAAGTTTCGTCTAACCTATATCCTAACCCTAGCCGAAACTTTTGCATTTTAGCCAAACAAATTAGTTTTTTCGAAAAACAGATACTAAGCCCCATTTTTCACATCAAAAAATACTTCTCTGTCAAACGGCACTTAAAATCGTGTATTTTTTGCGGCCTTAAAATCTAAAGTAAAAAATGACATTTTTTTCGTTGCTCCAACAGCCTTAAAAACCAAACTTTTCAAACTATTTACATTATTTTCTACAAATATTTTTGTAAAGAAATAAAATTTTTTTAAAAAATGCGATGTTCTTTGGAAGTACAACCTTACTATTTATGTGCAATATTGAGAGTTTATACGTATAAAGTTAAATATTTGCAAAAATAAATCTGACTCAAAGAAAATGATTTCTTAACTAGTGTTTCTCTTACAGTGATGGAAACGGTTCACACAGAGAAAGTTAACAAATCAGACGAGGAGTACGAGTTTGAGTCTGATGAACAAGCTGATGTTACAGAAGAAGAGGCTGAGAATAATAATCGTGATCAGCAGCAAAATAAAAACAAAAAGTCAGCACCTACAAAGTCTCCTCAACCGAAGAAAGAAAAAGAAGAAACATTACCAAAAATTATCATTGAAATTAAAACAGCAGTATCCATTTCTCACTGACAGTTCAAAAGGTAGAATGTTCGCTCTGTGTAAAACTTGCTAATTTGACATCAGCATTGGTTCTGGGGGCAAAACTGATGTTGAGAAACACATTAAAACGAAGAAGCACCTAGAACAAAAAAAAAAGACAAAAAGCATCAGTTGTCATTCGATGATTTAAAACCAGTGGAGACGTACAACTTACTAATGGAACGAGTTCACCAAGCACAACTAAGATATGCAGGATTTTTAGCAGAACATAAAATTGCAATTCTGGCTGCGGATCATATGCTTAATCTGTTTCGCAAATTGTTTCCAGATTCAGAAATTGCTAAACAATTTCACAGCGCCAGAACTAAGACAACAGCGATTATAAATAACGTCACAGGGGAATTCAACAAAGAAAAAATCAACGATATTTTACGGCAAACAAAATTCTCCCTCTTGATAGACGAAGGCACAGATGTTAGTGCCATAAAAAGTTTGGCCATGATTGTCCAAGTGAAAGTTGACAATGTAATTAAAGATTTATTTTATGATTTGATTCCTGTCTCGAAGTGTGATGCAATTTCTTTACATGCAGCTATAGTTGAGTCTTTTACTAAGAACAATATTCCTTCTCGTGAAAATCTAATCGGATATGGAGCTGATGGTGCCAATGTGGTGACCGGATGCAACCACTCAATTGCAACTTTGCTGAAAGCAGATGTGCCTAATCCGTTCATAATGAAATGTATATGTCACTCGTTTAATCTTTGTGCATCTGAAGCTTGTGAAAAATTACCACCTGAAATTGAAAAATTTTGTTGCTGTGTCTACAACTATTTCAAGTCTAGTTTTTCTAGAATCAGCTTATATAAGGGACCGTTCATAAACTACGTTACCGTTTTTCAGTAATTTTTTACCCCTCCCCCCCTATCGTTGACACCCGTAGTTTCTGATTGACCTCCCCCCCCGTAAAAGTAACGTAGACTTTCATTTTTTTTGTGTAACGCGGCAGTCGCTGCAATACCGACGTGAGATTGTGAATTTTTTTGACTACGTTACTTCGAAAATTTAAGAAAATATGATTGTGTGAGACCATAATGATACGTTTTTGGGGTCTCTGAATTCGAATTCGAGGTCCACTTGAACCTATCGAATAACTATCAAGGTCAATTCAAGGTAAAAACAGGTAAATATGGTGAAAAATTGATTTTTGACTACAGATTCGGAAAGAGCGGGAAATTTTACGTCCAGATATAAAGTAAATTTTGTTTTTTTCAGTTTTCAATTAAAAATTTTTTTTTTCAATTTTCAAATTTTTTTTGTATTTTTTTTTCACCTTTCTTGCAGCGACAATATATAAAAGCATAACAAAAATAAATAAAACAAAGAATTATGAACTTTTTGATTATGCGATAGGTCTATAATAGGTCACTCTTTTTTTCTTTTGTAACGAACTCTTTTGTCTTCGAAAGATCTATGCTGAGGATTTCTTTTTCTTTTCAAAGTGTCTGGCTGTTTTGACCTTTTAAGCGACCAACAAACATCTGCCATCATATTTACATTCCATCTTCCTTGATAGCAACGTTCCATTTCCATAATATCTTGGTGAAATCGCTCACCCTGTTCTTCGCTATAGTCTCCGAGATTTTCTGGAAAGTAGTCACGATGAGAATATAGGAAATGTAACTTTAATTTCATTAAGCAGCCTAAATTTTTGAAAATTTTCAACAAATCTTCAACTAAACTCTCGTAATCATCACTCTTCTGATTTCCCAAGAAATTCTCTGCGACCTTTTTGAAACTTGACCATGCAGCCATCTCTTTACGATTCATTTCTGTGACAAATTTTTCGTCTCTAAATAAAGTGCGAATATGAGGACCATCAAAGATATCTTCTTTCAATTTAGCATCACTGATTTCTGGAAATTTCTTTCCCAAATATTGAAAACAGTTGCCATCTTTGTCCAAGGCTTTGACAAACAGTTTGATTAGACCAAGTTTGATATGAAGAGGCGGAAGCAAAATATTTGAAGGATCTAGTAAAGGTTCACGTATTATATTTTTGGATTCGGAATAGAAATCTTCTCGCTTTGGCCAATCTTTTTGTACGTAGTGTTTCTTTCTATCTGCTATCCCAAAGACACAAATAACAGGGATTTTTTGTAAAACCCGATTGTTGTCCCAAAATCAGAGTGGAAATTTTAAGGTCCTCGCAAAATTTCCATTGGTGTTCTGTATACTTAATTTTGTCCAAAAATATTTTTAAATTTTCATACGTCTCTTTCAACTTTGTTGAATGGCCTATTGGAATAGGTGCATACGTGTTACCATTGTGAAGTAGAACCGCTTTTAGGAGTTTTTTTTTTCTTTTTTTTTCGGTTTGACCTTGAATTGACGTTGATAGTGATTCGATAGGGTCAAGTGGACCTCGAATTCGAATTCAGCGACCCCAAAAACGTACCATTATGGTCTCACACAACTATAATTTCTTAAATTTTCAATACCGTTTAAACTTTATATATAACAACGTAAATAACCTTTGATTGACCTATGAGGTCTTGATGAAAACAAATCTGGACGTAAAATTTCCCGCTCTTTCTGAATCTGTAGTCAAAAATCAATTTTTTACCATATTTACCTGTTTTTACATTGAATTGACCTTGATAGTGATTCGATAGGGTCAAGTGGACCTCGAATTCGGATTCAAAGACCCAAGAAACGTATCATTATGGTCTCACACAACCATATTTTCTTAAAATTTCAATACCGTGTAAACTATATACGAGGGTTGCCTTTTATATTTTGAGCCTTGGCAATACTAAGTGTTT
>CAJFCP010025054.1:0-11341 GCA_904066005.1 Synergus itoensis | reverse complement strand
GTCCGAAATCGATACGTAGAAATGTACGTATAATTATACGTGTATATTTTTACTAGGGTGGGTAATTTTTTTGAAATAATTTTAAAATTTTTTCCTTGAAATACCCTCATTTGTGACTGTAACATATATTTTTTTCATTAAAATCGGTCGAGTCATTTCGAGAAAAATCACTTTTTTGATTTTTTTCCCCCTTCATATCTCCCACAAAAATGGGATTTTGAGGTTGAAACTTGTTGGAGTTTCAAACCTTATGGATACGAACTTACGACATTAATTTCAGCTTTATACGTGCGGGGGCAGATTTCACATGCTTATTCCGCTATGCCCTTAACCCGTTGTGGTCACTCGGGGTCCATTTTGAGAGAGCAGTTTTGGTGAAATTTGTGAAATTAAAGAGGTAAGCGTTAACATGAAATATAATACAAAAAAAAATTTTAATGAAAATTGACTATTAATTATTTATTAATTATTATACATTTATTTTTAATCAAAATAGGGAAATTGAAAAATTGAATCTTGTGGCCACCCTGAAAATAGACAAAATGATTAATGGGTTAATTTTAAGCACAATGTTGATATTTTTTAACTTACTCAAAAGTAAAAAAAATGTTTGATGTGTAATTAAGAGAGCTTAAACTATAATCGAAAAACAGGTGGTCTCAAAGACGAATAGATGATTAAATTTAGAGGCTGGGTTAGAAATGAGGAGATTAAAAAAAAAGAGATTAGTGATCATGTCGACTGTCAAAAAGATTGAAAAAGATAGAGTTTGATAAACATAAAAAATAGATTGGGATAGAGCTAGATTGGATGAGTGATCTTAGTTTTTACTATATAACTCCTAAATCCTTCGTTAGTTCAGTCGAAGAATCATGTAATTATTTTATCTCATATTTCTTTAATTTCCGTGCGATAATTTTTTAACGTTTTATTTTTTATTTCACTATAGGTGAAGTAAGCAGTCGCGATTCTCAGCCTACCCTATGTATCGTTCCGGAGACATCGAAGACACCCAATCTCTCTCGTCTGTTAATGATAAGACAGTTGAGAACTGGCCAAAGTTCTCCTCATCTTTAAAGGACATGAAGAGTTACATGGACACCCTAGAAAGGGATGTCCGTAATGTAACTTTATCCTCCACACGCTCACTTTCACCACACGCTCCCTTGTTACCTCGAAAACGATATTATAATCAAAGTCCGATGCCAAGGATGAAGCATAGATCGAGTCTGTCGACTAGCAGATGGAGGGAATTCAGTCCTAGCTCTAGAAGACACAGTAGAGAAATCACTGATGGATTTTCAAGCAAACGCATACGTAGAGAGGAAACGGATCGCAAACGGGAAAGTTATCATAGAGAGAGGAGAGAGGAGAGAAACTCTGGAACTAGACCTTGGAGAACGGATCAATATCGATCCAGGTCGCAATCCCGCAGAACTCGAACCCCACAAAAGTCTCTTTCACCAAGTACAAGTCAGGAACCTCAAATTTCATTGAATGAAACGAGTCTCTTGGCAGAGTTGGTGAAGAACCACAAAGTGACAGAATTGGCATTAAAAATATTACAAGAGAATATCACCAAGAAGGCTCAAGATGCTCTAGTTGCCGAAGTTCCAACTCCCTCTCCTATTGTTGATCACCTATTATTAATGTCCATTCCGCTACCTCCTTCGCCCGCCCCAGTTCCTGCGCCAAATTCAGCAAAATCAGTAAGGACCCCAATGAGCAGGGAAGAACAAGAACCTACGAACCAAAAGTTCAGAAGACCTAAAATTCTGAAACCTCACGGTTCGCAAATTCTTGAAGAAGCTAAGAGTTTGGATGACTTTGACCGTATGCGCCAAATAGGAGAAGGCACATACGGTCAAGTTTTCAAAGCTAGGAGCAAACGTGATAACGTTTATCTCGCTCTAAAAAAAATAAAATACGCACAAGAATCTTCAGTCACTTTAGAGGGGTTCCCAATCACAGCTGTGCGAGAAATAAAAATTCTCAAGCAACTGAATCACAAGAACATCGTCTTCTTCAAAGGAGTTGTGACAGATAAAACGAAAGCTGAAGACTTGCGAAAGGTATGATACTCACATTAAATTATGTCAACTTAGAGATCTGAGATCTTAGCTTGAAATATTATAAATAAAATATTCATTTGTTACAGGAAAAGGGTTCAATCTATTTGGCCTTTGAGTTTATGAATCACGACTTGGCAGGGTTATTAGAATCGGGAAGAATGATCTTCAACTCCAAAATCAATGCCAGCATCATGAAACAAATACTGACAGCTGTTGAATACTGCCATGGCAAAAACTTCCTTCACCGAGACATCAAGACCTCTAATGTTCTTGTAAATAATAGGTAAATGTTCGCTTGATTAGCACAGATAAAATGGGCTTTTTTCTTTCTCGAAAACCAGTGCCGTAACGGTAAATTTTGACGCCCTGGGCAAAAGTAGATCAGTGCGCCTTTCATATACCCCCCCCCCCCCCCCCCCTATTAATTTTTACTTATATCCTATTTCTAAAAAGATCTAAATTTATTTTAAATTTATCGAGATACTTAAAAAATTTTTGAACAAATTTTTGAAAAAATTTTGATAATTTGTTTGCTTGACCTGCGCCCCCCCGGAGCTTGCGCCTCGGGCAGTTGCCCCGGTCGCCCCGCCCTCGTTACGGCACTGTCGAAAACTATATTTTATTAGATATTTTATTTTACTTATATTTTTTGTTTATTTATATTTTATTTTCTTTTTACAGAGGTCAAGTCAAATTAGCTGATTTTGGACTCGCCAGGTTCTACAATGCGGAAAATAAGCAGCGACCCTATACAAACAACGTGGTAACTCTATTATATAGACCTCCAGAATTACTTCTTGGAGAAGAACGGTACGGTCCTGCTATCGACTTGTGGAGTTGCGGATGTATTCTCGGAGAATTGTTCTTAAGGAAACCGATTTTTAAGGTAAACATCAAAATATTCAAGTACACGGAGAAAATTTGCTCGGTAACCGTTACCGAAAGTTTTGGTGAAATTTGGATACAGTTGTTTTTCGCTAAATTTTCACGAAAATTTTTCTTGACTGTTTACCAAACCTCTCGGTACAGAGTACCGCACTGCTCACGAAAACGTCCAAAAAACACATGAGAATTTACCAAGCCGTTCGGTACTCAGTACCGCATGACTTATAGGGAATAAAAATAAAAATAATATCATTATTAATGTATGTATATGTTGTATTAATACATATATACATCAAACCTACACCAACTAATATTAGTATAACTTACATACATAAATAAACCTATTCCTATGACTAATATACACATACACAAATAAAACTATATCGCTACCAACTCGTACGTAACCATCTATAGTATGATGTGCGAACGATATGCGTCCGCGTCGCATATGAGGACGCATCTGCCAGAGCCGGATTAAGACAACTCGGGGCCCAGGACTGTACATTTTTTTGCCCCCCCCCCCCCCTGGGAAAAACCTTTAGTTATCTTCAATGAGAATTAAAATAATAAATTATTCAATTTTTATAATTTTTTTTTTAAAGTTTATGAAGAATTTGGGGGCCCCTTCGAAAGCGGGGCCCAGGGCTTCAGCCCCTCCAGCCCCCCCCCCTTAATCCGGCCATGGCATCTGCATGGCGAGGTGAAGTCACGCGTGCGAGACTATCCGCATGCATGCAAGCGAAATCGCTCGCACTGTGCACGCATTTTTTTATCTGGGATTCTCGGAATAAAAATGAAGGCTATCGAATAATTCCTCACTAATTACATTATTCACGTTAATTTTTACCTTCCACCTATTACAGTGCGCAACTTGAAAAATTACAGTACTAATATGTATTTTTTAAAGTACATTGCATCAGATACTCCTAAAAACTTATTAAATAATACTGATACTAGGCGAAATAAAATCGAAACGCCACTATATCCGAATTTCACCACAACTTTCGGTTATGGTTACCGAGCAAATTTTCTCCGTGTATATTTACTTCTGCTGGAAGTAAACGGATTGAAACTTTATCCGTTTTAATCCGTCATCTATCCATAACTATCCGTTTGAATACTATTTTAATTCCGCGACCTACTTAAAATTTATTCTTAAGACTGATGGAATTTGAAAATGTTTCATGTAGAAAAACTCAGATTCCAGGGGCGCAACAATTACGGGGTTCTGGGTGTCAGAACATTCAAACAGTAGATGCAAAGCACCCACTAGAAATATGCGTGGATGTCCAAATTATTAGATTGATAATACAATTCCACACTAAACGCACCTTTTGAGGGTTTGTTTTTTTTTTTTTTTCTATTTAGTTTTAATGTGTAGGGTGGCTCCCGACACTTACTGTCTTGAGACCCTTGTTACGCGCCTGTTTAATTCTGTCAACTTTTCACCAGGATTAGTTTGAGGGGTTTTGAAGGGAAAAAAGGGGGTGTAGATGGGTTTTTGCTGGCACATTGTGGAAAGAAAGGATAAAGAACACTAGGAGACTCACCAATTTTTCCAGACAAACAATATATTATTCACTACAGGTGAATAAATATGCGCCGATAATGGCGGATATTTTGACCGCACGAGAATAAAATACATAAAATTTACAGCTGTGAATTTACTGAGAGTCATTGAGGGCTTGAGGCTATTTCTATGTAGGCTTGTACTGTACTGACCTCACACTCGGGGATAGTTTTGGCGGGAATGATTTGAATTGCAATAAAAAAGATAATCTCCTATTTTTGAAGATTTATTCGATTATTGACAAGTTTTAATGATTTTAGTAATATAAATGCATTGTATAATTATGAGTGATCGTTATTCATTTCATTAATTTATCTGTACGCGTTTTCAAGATATTGCAGGATCGTGACATAGGTACAACATATAGGTATACATACATACATACATACATACATACACTGAGAAAAAAAAAGTATTTGAATCAAGAAATATTTTTTTGATTCAAAGAAATGATCGAGCAGAATGTGGTTCAATAAATATTTCTTCAGTTCAAAGAAATATTTTTTTTGTATGTAATGTTATGTCTTGAATAACACACCTAATTACCCTAACAGTTTCTCGTTTTAAGTTCACGTTAATGAACTAGGGACGAGATCAAGCCAAAGAATTTAGACACATATTTCACACAATAATCTTCATTTAGTACTTACAATTTTCACGATTCATGTGTAAGAGAGAGAGAGAGAGGGGGGGGGGGGCTCCTGGGTATCTGGCGCCGGTCTGTAAGGAACGTTTCAGATTAGATTTACCGTATCTATTTCGAAGTGGGAAATGTAGAAGATCGAACTAGTGGGAACTTACTTGTTTTTAAGAATAGATGTTCCCTGCTTACTTTTGATGGGTTGCAGCCTCCAAGGTTCTTCTAGGTAGTCTAGCCGCCTTTCCGGATGTGACCGGGACCTTGACTATGGGTCCAATTGGGATGTTGAACACCAAACTGTCACTCGGAACTTGAACTGGTACCGAACTGTAACTTGGAAGGTTGACGGGCCTATCGGATAGGTCCGGAGTCTGACTTCAGATACTGGCTGATTACTGGCTGATTACTGGCTTGAAGATCAGGGCTGAGATAAAACCGACGACTGACTACCGGCGATTCAAGACTGACTTTTTAGACTGGCGTAGACTCGGTTAAAAACCGCGAATTAGACTGACTGGCTTTCGGTTTCTGTGTCCTTTTTATATCCATTTCCCCTTTAGGGTTGCGCTCCATTTCCTAAATGGAGTCCCGTTCCTTCATGAGGTCAGATCGCTCCCTAAAGATGAGCGAATTATTCCAAGAAGAGAATGAGCGTGTATGGGTCATAAAGCTCGACCCCCGTGTTGGTGGGCGCCCCATTTCCTAATTTCTGTTAAGGGCATGCTCTACGGTGACGACGTAACCAATTTTTTTGGCGCTCTCCATGTCCAAATGGAAACATATATAGCTCTCAAAATTTGGAATATAGGAAATGAGACATTAAATTGCGTTTGTATATTTAGTTGTAGTCAAAATTTTGAAAAAAAATCAAGTAGGTAAAGTAGGGATCTGATTTTTTTCAAAATTATGGCTCCAACTAAATATACAAACGTAATTTAATATCTTATTTCCTATATTCCAAAGTTTGGAAGCGATATATGATTCCGTTTGGACATGGTGAGCGCCAAAAAAATTGGTTACGTCGTCACCGTAGAGCATGCCCTTAAAAGCGATATATCATTCCATTTGTACATAGTGAACACTAGAAAAATTTTCCACAACCCACACAATCCAAGCGCAGAGCACGTCCTTAAAAATTAACTGTTTGATGGCTCGATGTCTGAAATAGGCATACTGTTAATGGGAAAAAATATTTCTTTGAAATAAAGAAATAATTTTCGATACGAATAAATATATTTTTGGTAAAATTGTTGGGGCTATAAGGATATTAACTCGGATATTAAAGTAGGAGCTGAGTTAAATAAAAATTGAAAAAAATGTCTTAAAAAACAATTATTAATTAAGAACATGGTTTATTCGCAGTTATATTATGGATATTCTTATAACTAATCGATATTTGTAATTTTAAACACTTATATAACAAAAAAAATTTCGCACGCAACGCCGGGGGGATTCGAACGCACGATCTATCGGACGCGAGTCTATAACCTAAACCACTACCCTAAACCAGGGGTATGCAACAGACAAGAAAATGGCGCCCCGTTAGTGTCCGAAGTTGCATTCTTCAGTTAGTTCACCGGAGGGGCGCTGACTGTACCATCACTCCCTAAAAATGCATGTTGATATGTAGAGAATTGAATATAAAAATTGAAAAAATATGATTATACAATGCTATAAATTAATGAAATATATCAGACATTGAATACTAACATTAGTTGAATATTTTCAATTAAATTTTTTCTTTTTTTTCACATTAATTTAGTATGAAAACTATTTCGAAATATTCAACTATTCAATATTGACATTTCGAAATATTTCGAATATTTTGAAATATTTAACTATTCAATATTGAAATTTTTTGCTTTCTTTATTGCATTGAATAATAATTTTTTAAAAATATTCAATTTTCTATATATCTCTGTGCATTTTTATTCATTTTTGTTTTGGCAAAATTAACTGTTGGTTGTTTGAAATCTTTGATATTTAATTTATTACTTACAATATTAATAATTAAAGAATATAAAATAAGCTGGTTATAAATTTACAGTTTTTAAATAATTAATACAAATAAATAAAAATAGTATAATAAGATATTATATTATATATATATAATAATCATATGCAAGGAATAATGACTATGTTATAGCAGAAAAATATATTTATTTTACGCTGAAATATTAAATATATTTCATATATATTTTACAATTAGGTTTTTGCGAGTTTTGCGAGTTTTTTCTTGTGCCTGTTTTTTTTTTTTTCACTAGCAAGATCGTCTTTAGCATACTGTCTCATTCGTGTCAACAAATATCTTTGAATGATATGGGCCAAAATTTCTTTGCTATGTTCAGCACAAGGAAAATTAAACACAATACTAGTCGATAATTCATTAAGAATACACTAAAATACGTTTTTTGATGCACAATATTTACTGAACAATTGTTCACCTTTTTTTATAATGTTAAAAACAGCAGAGTTAGGATGAACAAGTTTACCTGAATTAATTAGTCGAGCATCAGAATATAATTTAATATAATTTTAATTACATTTATTTACCGTACACATCACTTTTTCACCTTTTTTGCACAGTTAGCACTCTTTATTATTTATAAAATAATTAAAAATCGTCACCTGTCCCATATACACAACAGAAAAACAGGGAGTGATGGAACAGTCAGCGCCCCTCCGGCGAACTAACAAGAATGTAACTCCGGACACTAACGGGGTCATACCCCTACCCTAAACACATGAGATGGTGGTCCCACATTTTTTCCAGGGTATACTCAATCATACACGAATATTAAATTGAATTGCCAGATCGTAGAAGGGCATATAAAATTTTTTAGTCCGAGCGCAATGACTTCTCACTGTTCAATTATCTCGAGATAATTTAATCCAAAAACACATCTACGTTAACAGTAAATCCAATAAATTAAATATTGAATCCAATAGAGTATTTTATTGATAGAATAAAAATTTTTTTCGATAAAAAAACCTGCTCAACAAAATTCTTTGGTTGTTTAAACAAAATTTTTGTTGTGTAGACAAAAGTTTTCAACAAAATTATTTGGTTGGCCCAATAAAACAATTTTTTGAGACAGAAAAATAATATTTTTTTAGCAACAAAAATTTGGTTTCACATACTCCAAAATTAGGAAATATTTTTTTGTATCAAAGAAATGGAGCCCAAAGAAATTATTTCTTTGACTCAATGGACGATTTTTTTGACTATAAACAAAATTCAATAAAATCACATAAATAATTCCTTTGACTGAAAGCAATGGAGCCAAAGAAATGCATTTCTTTGGATCCAAAAAATTTTTTTCTCAGTGTACATACATACATACATACATACATACATACATACATACATACATACATGCATCCGAACAATTTTTCAGGACATCATATTAGATATATTACCCTTGAAATAAGTTCAAAAAAACCCTTTTTTGGAAACTGGATTTTGACACCACTACAAAGCTTTCCCTATGAGGAAGCAAAATGATTAAAACAGATGCAGATTTAAAAATCTAACAAAGAATAGAACATGATTGAAAAGGATGCAAAGTTTACATTCAAACGGATAAAAAATTTCTATCCGTTTGAACTTTTGGTTCATTAATGATATTTACTAAATGTGTTTCTTTGTCTAGGCAAAAGAAGAAATCCATCTTCTGAACGAGATTTATCAACTTTGCGGGACACCGACTCCCAAGGTTTGGCCTTCTGTGATAAACCTGCCTCATTGGGATGCGCTCAGGCCAAAAAAATTGCACAGGCGATGCATTAGGGAGAAATTTTCCTTCCTACCAGGATTGGCTCAGGATCTTCTTGATTCATTGTTTGAACTGGATCCCAAGGAAAGGATCACAGCCTCTCAGGCACTAAAAAGTATTTGGCTCCAGGTTGAGCATCCTGAACAGTAAGTCCACATTTATTGAGAACTACTTATTGGAATTTATAATTTAAATTTAAAAGTCGAAATTCTCGCCAAAAATTCTTAACAATTAAATTTACATTTCAGAATACTGGCTGCCGAACTTCCAAAACAGCAGGATTGCCTCGAGCAGTGGAGCAGAAATTTCATAAAACCTTTGCGAGACTTTAAGATTTCGGTGAGAAAGAATCCTTCGATATTTGTTCCAAATGGCGGACAATCAACAAATGTTGATTGAAATTAAACGTTTTTTTTACTTACACTGAACTAAACTACCATTTATAAAAATATAGTTTATAAAACTGTATAACATGTATATATTAATTAAGGCTTGTATAATACGATTTTCCTCTTTCTAAACTGTTCTGTGCAGTTTATTAATTGATGTAGATATTTACATATATAATATATATGTTACTATTAGGTATATAATTCTAGAATAAGGATTATAATAGGATTATAAAATATTATCTTCTATCTTCTATAATAATAATCTTCATATTCATTCACTTTGTCAGCACACTGAAGTTAGCTCCTATGTTTCCGTTCGCTTTTTCGTATTTCTTTGTTTTGAAATTTCTGTTTTCCGAATTTGAAGGTATGTTCATATTTCTATTATTAATTATAATAACATATTATGTGTACGTATTTTTAGATAAAAATTTATTTAAAAATTAATCTTCTCTTTTAAATTTTGTCGGAAAATAAAAAATACTTTAGATATATTAAATGGTGTACGTATTTTTGGATAAAAATTGATTCGAAAATTTAATATAATACGAATATATAATAATAATTAATATAATATAATTTAATATAATTTAATTTAATACGAAGATCATTGTTATAGATATCGGAAAATTAAAAATATTTTAAACATATTTTTTTTTTATTTTTGGTCGCGGTCGTTCCAAGCCCATGAATTTTTTAGTAACCCTTGCGAGTCTTGCGAAAATTCAGATAAAACTCCAATCCGAGCAAATCCGAAGTATTTAAATGCGAGGTCTGTATCCGAGCGAATCTGAATCATTTCGAGCCATTCCGATTCACATGTTCTATTCGAATAATTCCGAACTTTAAATCCGTATGAATGCGCGACTCATTCGTAAAACTTACTCAATGAATCCGAATATTCAATTCGAACGAATTTGAGGCTCATCTGAAAGGAGTTTCTAACCGATTGAATCTGAGGTTTCAATCCGAATGAATCCGAGGGTGATCCGAAGAAAGTTTTTAAACCGAATGAATCCAAAGTTTCAATCCAAATAAATCTGAGACTCATCTTAAGAAACTTTTTAAACCAAATTAATCCGAGTTTTTAATACGAATGAATTCGAGGCTTCTCCGAAGAGTTTCATATACCAAATGAATCCGAGACTTATTCAATTCGAATGAATTTGGTGCCAATAATAAATTAAATTTGTCTGAGAGGCCTATTCGAATAAACTTACCTGTTTATTTAAATCGAAATTTCTACCACTGATTAATAAAATCATCAATTTTAATATACAAGCATAAGTGTAAAATTATACAAGAATTTTTTATTTCTTTTGATCAGTTTTTTGTGGTGTTACTGATAGCTGATAAGGATTAGCTCGGATTCATGTGAATCGGAATTTTTAGGTTGATATTGGATTGCCTCGGATTGATTCTAGAGGAATTTATAGGCTGACTTCGGATTCATTCGGATAGCCATCTTTAAACATATTTCGGATTGGCTCGGATTTATTCGAATAGGAATCCTTATACAGAGTTCGGATTTGCACAGATTCATTTGGATAAAAATCTTTATACAGACTTCGGATTGGCTCGAATTCATTCTGATAGGAATCTTTATACAAAATTCGGATTGACTCGGATTCATTAGGATATGATTTATCTTTTTACCACCGATACTCTCGGAATGAAACTGATTCGCTCTAATACATTTTCGGGAAGTGGGTGTGTTTATCTTTAAAAATAAATTATTTGTTAAATTTTTTTTGCATTCTTTATGATATATGATATAATGTATGCAATAAAACTGATTTTTTTTAAATAAATAATGTTTGCTTTATTTAATTAAAAGTTTTGATTGATTAAGAAACTAATCGCGCGCCTAGCGCGCGCGTTATTTTTGCTAGTTATATTAATAATTCTAATCCTATTCTAAAAAGATGATTAAATCGAAGTCGAAAAAACCTAACGCCTTTTTTCCGGGACTGATGATAAACTTTAACTATAGTAATAAATCAAGC
>CAJFCP010025052.1:0-29042 GCA_904066005.1 Synergus itoensis | reverse complement strand
ATTTTCGTAAACCATTGTAAAAAAATTCAACTTGGTAAATAGTCAAATAAATATGCCAAATTTTATCAATTTATCTATACGCGTTCTAAAGATATTGCAGGATCGTTAAAAGCGTGAAACACACACACACATATTCGGACAATTTTTCAGGACATCATATAGTATTAGATATATTCCACTTAAAATATGTTCAAAAAACCTTTTTTTAGAAACTGGATTTTTGTCACCACTACAAAGCTTCCTGTAAGAGGAAGCAAAATTATAAAAATGGCATAGTTTTGAAAAAAAATTTCAAATTCTCCTTAAAAAAACGCTCGTTTTTTGTTTATAAAAGTTGTAATTTTTTATATAACAAAAAGTTCGTAGTCCATCCTCTGTAAAAACATATAATAATGATTATATGAAAATTTGAAATCGATCGCATGATTAGTTTTCGAACTACACCGTCGCCCGATTTTAAAAATGCAGTTTTGAGAAAAACGCGTTTAAAGTTTTCAACTTTTTTTAAAGGCGTATCGCCTTGTATCTCCGCTTCCAATGAATAGTTTTTTACGAAAATTTTATGATAAAAATCTGCCCACTTCGCGGGCACATTCTCATACAAACGTCGCGCTTCGCGCTCCTTGTTGCGCGCTGACGCTCGCTTGGCAATCTTTATCGCTGCTATATACTTTTGTTTTAATTACTTTATTTATCAATGAAGATGAAAACTAATTTACTTAAGGTTGTATCGACCTTAAGGAATACATTCTCATCAAGACACTCGCGCTTCGCGCTCGATATTTTATTTTTTTTTTCAAAAAATATATTAATTTTTAATACCATTAAAATTTTATTAAACAATGAAATGCATTCCCAAGTGCGAATTGCCGGAGCTAAACATACGGCCCAAACTTGGTCCAATTTCGGCAGCCGAAAATCGGCTAAGTGTTGTCCCAGTGTTGTCCCAGAGTACTGGCATTTTAAATTTGCCAAGATTTACCCGAAGCTTGGCCCAGGAATGGCACTTTACTGGGCCGAAAGTTGGTATTACTCTGGAAAATCATGTCGGAAGTAGAAAAGCCAGACTCTGGCCCAGCAATGGCACTTTACTGGGCCGAAAGTTGGTATTACTCTGGCAAATCATGTCGGAAGTAGAAAAGCCAGAGTCTGGCCCAGCAATGGCACTTTACTGGGCCGAAAGTCGGTATATTACTCCGGCAAATCATGTTGGAGGTTAACCAGCCAGAGTTCGTCCCAGTAACAGACCATCAAAGGGCCGAAAGTCGGAAAAAATTTGTAATTAAGAAAGATATTAATTTTGCCAAAAATTTTTATTCTGTCAATATTAAAATATCCTACTATATCAATAAATACTACGGTTTTACGTTTTATAAAAGTGAACATTAAAAGTATGAAAAATCTAATGTATATACATATTTTATTCATTGTTAACGGAAAAGCTTTTTTTAATGAAATTATTTTGTAATAATTTATTAATTGTGTATGGTAGAGTGTATCGTGGAAAAAATGTTGGGACACCAACTCGTGAGTTAGGGTAATGGTTTAGGTTATTGACTTCCGTCCGATAGGTCGTGCGTTCGATTCCTCCCGCGCGTGTACGAAATTTTATTTGTTATATAAGCGTTAAAATTTACAAATAACAATTAGTTATAAGTATATCCATAATATATCTACGAATAAATCATTTTCTTAATTAATAACATTTATTTTTATTTTTTATTGTAATTTCTGATTTCGGGCCAGTACTGGCAGCCAGTGTTGGGCCGACAATGGCAGCCAAGTCTTGGCTGCCAAGTGCAGGCCATAGTTATCATTCCGTCATTGGCGCGATAATGGCAGCCGAGCTTTGGCAAAATTTTTGCCGACGCTGGGCCAATGCTGGGCCGTATGTGATTTCGCACTTGGGTTAATCTTGTCAATCGTTTCGTCTGGACACAAGGAATCTTCATTTCTTTTACACCAGCTTTAAATTTTGAATATTTTATAAATTATATTGGAAAAATGAATTTTACGAAAATTATAAAAGTATACGAAACTTGTAAAATTAAATATTTTGGTAAACCCTTGTAAAAATATTTGATACAAATTTTTAATAGTATTTTTCACGATTAAAAGAAAAACTATTCATCCTATTGAAAAATGGTCAAAAGAGAACTTGTAGATCTTTTTAAGACCAATAATTATGTTTCTTATCATTTTCTCTGCATCTCGCGTTATTTGGCTTAAAATTTTAATTTTAGATTTTTTAAGGAAATTTAAAAAGTTTTTATACCAATCCCATTGGACGTTCAAAAGGAAACGTTTTTCACCTCTAGACTTTTTTTCACATCGTGCGTTGATTGGCTTCTAATTTATGTTTCCGTTCATTTTTTTGGATTTTCAAAATGTTATAAATATTTCAATTAATTTAATCAAAAAAGTCATTAGGAAAAATTATTCGACTTTTTGAGTACTACCAACATCAGGACATAGAATTTTTAAATTAAAAAAAAAGTGGTTTCAAAAATTTTCAAAATTCATCAACTTTTCAAATTTTTATCCAAAATGGCTGGCTAACGAATTTGACCTTTATTTTAGGACACTAAAAGAGTATACCAAAGGCCAATCCAATCGGTCAATTCTTTCGAAAGTTATCGTGCTCACAAACGAAAAATCTACACACACACACAAACACACAGACAGACAGACAGATAGACAGATTCGTAAAAACATGTTTTTCGGATTCAGGGGATTCCAAAACGTGGACATTTGACAAAAACGGGGGGGTCAAATTTTACACCAATCTAATACCTTCTCTGATGAGAATGTAAAAAATGTTTTTTGGGTTCAGTGAGTCACAAAACGTGGACATTTGACAAAAACAGGGGGGGGGGTAAAATTTTACAAAAATCTAATACCTTCTCTGGTGAAAATGTAATTATGAAAATAGCCTATTTTTAGCACGCCTAATTAGGGTAGACCCCTTAAATAATGCTTCTTCTATGAGGAAGCAAAGTGCTCATGAATGAACAAAAAAGCTGTTACAACTACAAAGCTAGTTCAACTTGTTTTTTTAATTCCAGGTAACCAATAAAATGGCTTATAGTTAAGTCCTCGTTTTGATTTTATAGAAATAGTTAGAAAATATTGAAAAATATTTGTCCAGAATAATCTTTGTAATTTTACAAATAATAATATATATTTTTTTAAAGTGGGAGGGAGGGAGGGAGGGAGGGAGGAGACATTGAAAAGAAGTATTCATTTCTGGGCCTCAGATTGTTTTCATTCTGCTCGGTTTGTTAATTATACATCTATATTATATTTCCTTATAATAGACGCAAGGAGCCATGAAAAATTTATAAAAGATTTTCTTGTATACATAGAATGAACATAATCATATAAAACAAGAGGCATGCAGCATAAGATTAGAGAGACCCGTCGATTTGCATCGGTTCCGCTTACCGCACCGCCCTAATGAATTCCCTTTCAGTTTCCAACGAGTAATAAACTGAACCCGCGCGTGGGTCATAGATGAGTTTGCGTGGGAGCGTTGAGTTTGTATAATGTTTTATATACTAGTTTTTTATGATAAACCTTATATTAGGAAGAACATTTTTCCTATAGTAATTGCTTAAGATTACTATGCACGAAACATCTGTAAAAGATGGTATAAGATAAGAATAATAATGTTTAATTTTTCTATTTGCACTTTGAAAAGAGACGCTAAACTACACCAAAATCTATCAAGATAAGTTTAGTAATTTTTCTCTATACCTCGGTCGAAAGTACGCACTTTCAGCATCAATTTTAAAGCAGAAAGTCTAAGATTTTTGGATTAGTAAGATTACAGGACGCTTGTACCTACATGTTTTTTTTTAATTACTTTAAATTTAATTAAATTACATTTAAATTAAATTAAATTACAGCTTTGAATGCAAAAGAAAACTTATTTACTTAAGGTTCTATCGACCTTAAGGAGCACATTCTCATCAAAGCACTCGCGCTTCGCGCACGATATTTGATTTAAACCTCGCGCTTCGCGCTCCGCTCTGTTTAACAATATTTTTCATGATTAAAACGAAAACTACTGATCCTATCAAAAAATGGTCATTGGAGAATTTCTAGATATATTTAAGACAAAATATTTGATACAAATTTTTTTATTACATGTGATTCTTTCATACGAATGTAAAAAATAACTATGTATACAAAGATATTGTCATATTATTTTTTATCAAATTATTTATTCAATCAAAAATAATTAGAAAGAAATTTAAAAAGCACGATTAAAACGAAAACTACTCATCCTATTGAAAAATGTCCAAAGGAGAACTTGTAAATATTTTTAAGACTAATAATTATGTTCCTTATCATTTTCCCTGCATCTCGCGTTATTTGGCTCAAAATTTAAATTTTAAATTTTTTATGGAAATTCAAAAAGTTGTTATGCCAATCCTGTAGGGCGTTCAAAGAGAAACATTTTTTACCTCTTGACTGTTTTATCATATCGTGCGTTGTTTGGCTTCTAATTTAAGTTTTCTTTCATTTTTTTGGATTTTCAAACTGTTATAAGTCATTCAATTTTTTTTTATCGAAAAAAGTCATTAGGAAAAATTATTCGAATTTTTGACAACTGCGAACATCCGTGCATAGAATTTTTAAATTAAAAAAAAGTTATCGTGCTCACAAACTAAAAATCTACACACACACACATACACACACACATTCGTAAAAACATGTTTTTCGGGTTCAGGGGGTTCCAAAACGTGGACATTTGACAAAAACGGGGGGGGATCAAATTTTACACAAATCTAATACATTCTCTCTGATGAAAATGTAAAAAATACTGAAAGAGGTTCAAATGTGTAGCAATCGTATGGACAAATACTTGTAACATGATAAATAAAACTGTCTTTGTGGTGAAACCGTTGAGTACGAAAATTGGAGGTAATTTGGCAAATACCTGATTCCGGGTGGTCCACGCGCAATTTTTGGATAATTCCACGGGCACGTCAGGTCCAGAATGAATCTGAACTCAGAAACGTGTTGCCGGGGAATTTGGTTGATAAACTTCCTGTGTCCGGAAGGAGAATCGTCGGAGTATATGTTGTAGATCTCTAGTGGTCCTTTTTGTGGCGCTTGGGCCTGAAGACAGCCGATAATACCTTCGGTTTGAGGTTCTCTGTATCTGAGGACGAGGGAGAGGTCCAAACGCGTTTCTTGTGTTTTTTCGGAGAGGAGACCTGATTGGTTACTCGCAAATGGGATCCTTCAGGCACAATCACTACACTTTTCAGACGAGAAGGGCACTTGGGGGATTCCTCTTTTTGTTTTTCTGGAGACGAATCCAGCGACGAGGTGCTAAGAAGTATAACGTCGTCGTTGTCTAAGATTTGCGGCAAAGGTGTCCGTAGGAGAATCTCTTCACGTGAAGGAGAGAGTTGACAGGTTGAGACATCCGAAATGTCATCGTTCAGGGAGGAGTGTCCCGCTGATGGTATCTCTCCTGCCAATTCACTCGATGTTGGATCTAGTGCAGTGTCTCGTTGCTTTGGCTGCTGAGAAATGGTCGTGACCTTGTCTTGGTAGGGTTCGATCGACAAAAGCCGAGGTTTGGATCCGATTGGAACAACATGACGTGAGGAATCACACTGATCTATGGTGATCGCATTATCTGACGTTCCGGGCTGTGTCGAGGGTTGTTCAACCTCTAGGGGGATGTAAGAGTCTGTCAATGTGGATTCCTGTCCAAAAGAAGGGACCGAAGAAAATGGTGCGTGCGGTAGGTGCCGACATAAATAATCCCGGAGGTCATCAAAGGAGTTTATTTCCAGCGAGGAAACCGAAGAGAGGGAAAGTTGGTCGGCTTGAATGTGATGCACATCATTATCCGCACTATGGGGGAGGAATCCGAATGTTGGTTCACCCGCGAAGACGTCAGGATGTGGAGAACGTTCTCTATACGATCCGTGGCACTGTATCGCGATTGTTGAGGTTAGGTCAACGTTTTCGTTGGGATGGTCTAAAATGTTTTCCACTAAAGCGGCTTTGCGTTTAGCGATTAATCTCCTACGGAGATTTATGCGCTTCTTGTTGCGAGGCATAGGAAAGGGTTCTTGCAAGTAGCACAAAATAGAATCGTAGCACAGAGGGGGCAATTTACGGGCACACACATAGAGGTACGCGGCACTAACACGTAATTGTTCTGTGGGTAGGAAATAAAAGAAACTGGAGCTATTGAACTTCCGCCCATGGGCACTGAGAACTGGCTGGTCGGGGTTAAAACGTTAGAGTATCTGTTGCTCACGTACCCCGAAATTTGGGAATGTGCTGAAGCTGTAGGGAACTCCTGGTAACTAGGCAAATGATCCAGGTTTCCTCCTACTGCAAAGTCAGGTGTAATGTTCACTGATACACTTGGAAGCACTCTGTTCGGTTGCATAACCTCACTCGCGTTAAAACGTCCGAAAGTTGTATCACTTACCACCGATTGTGCCACACTCGCGTCAGAATGAATAATGTTTAACTCACGTCGTGATTCGTGGTACGTAGTTGGTTGGAAAACTTCGTTCTCACTTCTCTCGTGAGAATTTTGAAATTCTTCACTATTCTCTGGTAGTTCTGGATTCACATCCACACTAGAAACACTTGGTTGCGCGTTTTCGGCCCGACGTCGAGCTGCAAGTCTCTTACGTAGGTTTGGCCTGTTACGTTTTCTCGGTCCAGGCGATTCCATCGAACATGGAAAAGGGAGGGACAATAGGAATAGTCCCCGACAGCGTCTAGAAGATTCGTTAGGCCGAGAAGTGGGACACCGGACCTTTCGAAAATCTACTGCAACACACTTGCCGAGGACCTTGGGAGGTCCTCCTAAGGACAACCTCCTGGGACACTCGGATGGCCACAATAAATATCTCAGAACACGATAACACCACTATCAATTTGGCCGAGAAGTGGGACACCAGACCTTTCGAAAATCTACTGCGACACACTTGCCGAGGACCTTGGGAGGTCCTCCTAGGGACAACCTCCTGGGACACTCGGATGGCTACAATAAATATCTCAGAACACGACAACACCACTATCAGTTTGGCCGAGAAGTGGGACACCGGACCTTTTGAAAATCTATCACAACACACTTGTCGAGGACCTTAGGAGGTCCTCCCAAGGACAACCTCCCAGGACATTCGGGTGGCCGTGATAAATGTCGCAGGACACAGCAACACCACTATCACAGCACTGTTACGAATTTCTTCCAGAGAACTGACGGAGCGTGGTTCAGTTGGTAGGGATAAAAATATGAGGGTGCACAAATAAATGAAAGGAACACCGATGTTAAATATCCAAAAGCCTGGAGACGAAGAATTGCACGCGTATTCGCGACGGCCCGAGTAACGAGTTAGTGTGTTGTAGCGCGATACGCGTTCAGAGTCCCGGAGATGTTGCTCGTAGGTAGGTTTGGAGATGAACTGACTGGAGCTCGAGGGATCGCTCGGCTCGTAGTCTCGGTGGGGGCAATGGGCGGCGCTGGCGGCGCGCGCAGCACCGTGCCGTGTGCAAATGATGCGTGCGCATCTCCGTCTCAGGGCCGACTATATTTATTTCATATTACAGGTAGCATAATATAATATTGAATTGGAAACGAGTTCAAAACGAAAAGAAAAATATTATAAAAATAGTCAGCACGCTGGCGTGCGACATCTTTAAAAAAAATTTCTAAAAAATCACTCTTTTTTCGACCTCTCAGACTTTCGGATCCCCTTAACAGAGTATTTAATTGCACATGATTTGAGGTTATATTATTATTTATAGACTGGCTACTATTTTTGTACATACAGTAATATTCAACGAAGCCTTCCCTATCGAATTTGGGATTCGATATCGAGAGGTGTTTACCGACAATTCACTTATACATATACTATATGCCTAAACAATCCATTGAGTTAACCATGGAGAATAGACACACAGTGGGACCAAACGCATATTTTTCGTACAAAAATGTCTCTACAGCCTTTAATTATGCTCCGATTTGCAATTTCATTTTTTTAAATTGAAGTGCACTAAATTTAAAAGAGGACCTTGAGAGTCGATTTTTGAATTTTCATGTGTTTATTTATTAAATATTTACTCAAAATTCAAGAAAATCGAGATTTTGCACATAATGATTATGAAATTATTTACATTTCAACAACATTTTGCATATGACGAAAATCATCTTGAATCAACACAAGAGTACACCCAGAATACAAATAATTTAATTATTATAAGTTTTAATTATTATAAACAAATTAAAATAACAATTATCTAAATATTGTAATTTTGGTTGAAAAATTTGTTTTCTTCGCTAAAAATGTTTTAAATTATTGTGAGAATGATCCTTAGTCAGAATATCTATAAATTAATAACAAGTAGAATTGTTATAAACAATTTTCTGCAAAAATTTGGAATTTGTGGTTTTTTCAATTACAGTTTTCCTTTTTTCATCTAAATTGATGCAGATATTCTTAAAAATAATGTGTTTAATTGATTTTGTAAAAATACAACAATTATTGGATTTTTAAACAAATGAAATAAATAAATACATATAAAACTTTTCGGCACTTTGGCCTAAAAAATATTTTTTTTTGCACTAAAATTACTTTACATTTTTGGGAGATTGATTTTCAGTTACTATTTCTTTGTAAAATTAACAATAAGTAATTTTTATTATTTATTGTCATTATTTAATTTCAAATATATATGTAAATGATAATTTTTCAAAAAAATTGAAATCTGTGCCAGAATGATTTTTTTTTTGTAGACTTTAGAATATGGGTTCTTATCACAACACCCCCATAAACACATCCAGACGGTAAAAATTGTTTCTGATAAGAAGTAAAGACTCTGTGAATCTTTCTCGATCTTCTCCATCAGGAAAATGATCAATTTTCGAAAATATTAAACTCTGTAACCGGATGATTTTTTTTGCAGACTTCAGGCTATGGGTTCTTATTAGAACATACCCAATAACACACCCAGGCAGTACCAATCATTTCTGATAAGAAGTAAAGAATGTGTGAATAATTCTCGATCATCTCCATCAGGAAAATGATCATTTTTTGAAAAAATTGAACTCTGTGCCCGCATTATTTGTTTTGTAGACTTCAGGCTATGGGTTCTTATAACAACATATCCATTAACACAACCAGACAGTACCAGTCATTTCTGATGAGAAGTAAAGACTCAGTGAATATTTTCGATCTCCTCCATCAGGAAAATGATCATTTGTCGAAAAAACTGAACTTTGTGCTAGGATGAATTTTTTTTGTAGACTTCACGCTATGTGTTATTATCAAAACATACCCATAAACACACCCAGGCAGTACCAAGCTTTTCTGATTAGAAGTAAAGAATCTGTGAATATTTCTCGATCATCTCCATCAGGAAAATGATCATTTTTCGAAAATATTGAACTCTGTGACCTGGTGATTTTTTTTGTAGACTTCAGGTTATGGGTTCTTATCACAACATTTCCATAAACACACCCAGGCAGAACCAATCATTTCTGATAAGAAGTAAAGACTTTCTGAATATTTCTCTATCTGCTCCTTTAAGAAAATTATCATTTTTCGAAAATATTGAAGGCTGTGTCCGGATGTTTTTTTTTGTAGACATCAGACTATGGGTTCTTATCACAACATCCCCGTTAACACACCCAGGCAGTACCTATCATTTCTGATAAGAAGTAAAGACTCTGTGATTATTTTTCGAACTTCTCCATCAGGAAAATGATCATTTTTCGAAAAAATTGAACTCTGTGCCCGGATTAGAGTTTTAAAGAAGTAATATTACAATGGTAACGGTAACATAAACGTTAATATTACGGTAATATTACCAGCTCAATGTTACTTTCAACGATTTTCGGTAATTTTCATTATTTCATTGTAAAAAATATAATAAATACAATATCATTTTTTGAAATTATGACTCTTTGATATGAAAAATCATTTTAAGCATTGATTAATGCAATAAGGTATTCTTTTCATATGAAATACATATGTAATTTATTACGTAAAAATGTGTAACATAACCTATTCGATGCGTATATAGTGGTCACAACCCTGAGGACCCTGATTGTTGATAAATTCTGGATAATTTCTTTTATCCTTTTCTTTTTCAAGCCTTCATCTCTAGGAAAGAAAAGAACAACAAATAAATTAGCCAGAATTAAGGAACACTCAACAAGTCTAATATGTATTTTGTTTTCGCTGAAATCGAAAAACACCATCGAAGATTGGCATGATTCTGATCAATTCAGTGAGGAAGATGATTATGAAATAACAAATGCAGACTTGGAAGAAGCAGGATACACTTGAGTATAAATGCGTATTTAAGATAAAAGATTTAAAGACTGAATATAATATGAATATAAAGTGTTCTATTCCTTTGTTATTTGCAGAGTTGCAAATAAAAAATATAATTTATAATTCTATATTTTCTAAACGTCTATTACATGTGTTAATTATTTGCTGTTGCAAATAAAAATAATAAAATAGATTTTGTTCCATATTTAATAATGAGTTTCTTATTTCCTCTTACTTTCAACTTAAGAAAATATAAATTGAGCTATAACTAAAAATATTTATTCCTAACAAATTCAGTAAGCTATTTTTAACACTTTGCAGATTTTATTTTTTCAAAATATTATGTTAATCAAATTTTGAGAAAATATATTATTCATTCTTGTTTGGCAGCGTATTAAATTATGAAATTATTCTATAAAGTAAAGTTATGTATTTAACCTATAAATTAATTCTTATAAATTATTAAAAGCATTAAAAAAAGTTAAATTCTCAATACGTTCTCATTTTTGGTTATATTCGCGGTAATATTCGCGGTAATATTATCCGATTTTAAATTCTCGAGAATTTTCAAACTCTAGCCCGGATGATTTTTTTTTGTAGACTTCAGGGTACGGGTTCTTATTAAAACTCCCCCTTAAACACACCCAGGCAGTACCAATCATTTCTGATAAGAAGTAAAGACTCTGTGAATATTTCTCTATCTTCTCCTTTAGGAAAATTATCATTTTTCCAAAAAAGTTTAACTCTGTGTCAGAATAATTGTTTTGTAGACTTCAGGTTATGGGTTCTTATCACAGCACTCCCATAAACACATCCAGACTGCAAAAATTGATTCTGATAAGAAGTAAAGACTCTGTGAATATTTCTCTATCTTCTCCTTTAGGAAAATGATCATTTATAGAAAAAATTGAATTCTATGCCCGGATAATTTTTTTTTGTAGACTTCAGGCTATGGTTTCTTATCACAACATTTCCGTAAACATACCCAGGCAGAACAAATCATTTCTGATAAGAAGTCAAGACTCTGTGAATATTTCTCGATCTTCTCCTTTAGGAAAATTATCATTTTTCGAAAATATTGAACTCTGTGCCAGGATGATATTTTTTTTGTAGACTTCAGGCTATGGGTTCTTATCAAAACATCCCCATTAACATACCCAGGCAGTACCAATCATTTCTGATAAGAATAAATGACTCTGTGAATATTTTTCGATCTTCTCCATCAGGAAAATGATCATTTTTCGAAAAAATTTAACTTTGTGACCGGATAATTTTTTTTGTAGACTTCAGGCTATGGGTTCTTATCACGACATTTCCATAAACACACGCAGGCAGAACGAAATTCTTTCTGATAAGAAATAAAGACTCTGTGAATATTTTTCGATCTTCTCCATCAGGAAAATGATCATTTTCCGAAAAAATTGAACTCTGTGACCGTTTGATTTTTTTTTGTTGACTTCAAGCTATGGATTCTTATCAAAACACCCCCTTAAACACACTCAGACAGTATCAATCATTTCTGATAAGAAGTAAAGACTCTGTGAATATTTCTCGATCTTCTCCTTTAGGAAAATTATCATTTTTCGAAAAAATTGAACTCTGTGCCCGGACAATTTTTTTTTTGTAGACTTCATGCTACGTGTTCTTAACACAACACACCCATTAACACATCCAGAGAGTAAGAATTGTTTCTGATAACAAGTAAAAATTCTGTGAATATTTCTCGATCTTCTCCGTCAGGAAAATCATCATTTTTCGAAAATATTGAACTCAGTGCCCGGATGATTTTTTTTGTAGACTTGAGGCTATGGGTTCTTATCACAGCACCTCCATGAACACACCCAGGCTGTATCAACCATTTCTGATAAGAAGTAAAGACGAGAAATATAAAGTAATGTTCGAGAAATATTCAGTGTCTTTACTTCTTATCAGAAATGATTGGTACTGCCAGGGTGTGTTTAGGGATGTGTTGTTATTACTACCCATAGCCTGAAGTCTACAAAAAAAAATCATCCGGGCACAGAGTTCAATTTTTTCGAAAAATTATAATTTTCCTAAAGGAGAAGATCGAGAAATATTCACAGATTCTTTACATCTCATCAGAAACAATTTTTACTGTCTGGGTGTATTTATGGGCTTGTAGTGATAAGGTCCCATAGCCTGAAGTCTACAAAAGAAAAATCATCCTGGCACAGAGTTCAATATTTTCGAAAAATTATAATTTTCCTAAAGGAGAAGATCGAGAAATATTCACAGAGTCTTGACTTCTTATCAGAAATGATTGGTTCTGCCTAGGTATGTTTATGAAAATGTTGTGATAAGAAACCATAACCTGAAGTCTACAATAAAAATTATCCGGGCATAGAATTCAATTTTTTCTATAAATGATCATTTTCCTAAAGGAGAAGATCGAGAAATATTCACAGAGTCTTTACTTCTTATCAGAATCAATTTTTACAGTCTGGATGTGTTTATGGTGTTGTAGTGATAAGGACCCATAGCCGGAAGTCTACAAACAAAAATTATCCGGGCACAGAGTTCAACATTTTCGAAAAATGATAATTTTCCTGATGGAGATGATCGAGAAATATTCACAGATTCTTTACTTCTTATCAGAAACAATTTTTACCGTCTGGGTATAACTAAGGGAGTGTTGTGATAAGAACCCATAACCTGAAGTCTAAAAAAAAAATTATCCTGGCACAGAGTTCATTTTTTTCGAAAAATGATAATTTTCCTGATGGAGAAGATCGAAAATATTCACAGAGTCTTTACATCTCATCAGAAATGACTGGTACTGTCTGGTTGTGTTAATGGAGATGTTGTTATAAGAACCCATAGCCTGAAGTCTACAAAACAAATAATGCGGGCACAGAGTTCAATTTTTTCGAAAAATGATCATTATTCTGACGGAGAAGATGGGGAAACATTCACAGAGTCTTTACTTCTTATCAGAAACAATTTTTAGCGTTTGGATGTGTTTATGGGGGTGTTGTGATAAGAACCCATAGCCTGAAGTTTACAAAAAAAAAAATAATCCGCGTACATAGTTCAATATTTTCGAAAAATGATCATTTTCCTGAAGGGGATGATCGAGAAATATTCACATATTCTTTACTTCTTATCAGAAATGATTGGTTCTGCCTGGGTGTGTTTATGGAAATGTTGTGATAAGAACCCATAACCTGAAGTCTACAAAAAAATTCATCCGGGCACAGAGTTCAATATTTTCGAAAAATTATCATTTACATAAATAAGAAGACACAAATATTATTCCCAGAGTCTTTGCATATTATCAGAAATGATTTGTAATGTCTTCCATTTATTCGATAAATGGTATTTTTTTCAACAAATAATATGGAATTTTATTTACAGAGTCTTTCCGGCTTTCTTGAATTGATTTCTAAAGCGTAGGTGGATTTGATGTAGTGTTAGGGTTAAATTATATAGCCAAATGTTCCACTGAAAAAATCAGCAACACAATAACTTTGCATTTTGTGGAAATAGCTTTTTTTTGCTAATCACTAATTTGGAAAATCTTTACCAAACCTTGTTTAGCTATATGTAAATTAAAAAAATTTTTTTAATCTATTCTATCAGTCATTATTTTCCATTAAACGTATTTTTCTTCCATTTTTTTCTTTTTTTATATATTTTTTTAGATAATATTCATTTGTTATGTTTTTAAAATAATTTATTATAAATTATTAAGTATTATTACTCCCAAATATGTTTCAATGCTTTTTTTATTTTGAATATGGCGCTAAAAGTCTATTTAAATCGATTGAGTGATCAATCGAGATACCAGACGGCGCTGATTGTATTGTTTGTGTTTAATTTTTTCCGGAAATTTTAAAGTGTGTTATTTTATTAATTTTTTCATATTTATCGCGTGTGTTGATGTTTCTGAGGGACTTTCCGCCTCAAATATGGATTTCATCTTCCTGGAGGAAAAAAAATTGCCCCCCGATATCTTTTCCGTGATCAAGCATTTGGAGTCAATTTCTTTAGGTGAGTTAACTAGGTTAGATTACCGCCTACATGAACCTTAATAAGAGAGAGATAACTGTAGGGGTAGAAAGAGATAACAATTTCTGGCAAAGGAGATAAATTTAGGGATAGAAAGAAATTAGCATTTTTTTTGCGTAGAGATAGACTGAGAGATAGAAAGAGATAGATATTTCACAGGGATAGACTGAGGGATAGAAAGGCATAGATAACGCCAGACACGAAGATACAGTATAGGATAGAAAGAGATAGCATATGGCCAACCGAAAGGGTGTGAAAAAATCTATTGAAAATATAGTGTGAACAAATTTTTTATGGCTATTTAAAGAGTTACAAATATCCGAAATAGAGGGTATCTGCACAAAACTTATAATAAGTTTCACCCATTCCCCCGCAGTACATATTTGTTCAATCGGAAAAATTTTTTTTTCACAAACTACTATGTAATAGAACCATACTTTGCTCAAATTTGAGTTTGATCAGAGAACTTCATTTTTCTGGTGGATACACTTGAGAAATAATCCCTCTTATATATAAAATCAAAGTGGAAAGGCAAAACTAGTAGATTTGACGATTTGAATATTCTTAGTTAATCGTCCGACAGAAGGAGTGAAACGGCTGGTTTGTCGGCTTATGTCGCATTCTAATACGATTTGTGTAATGTTTTCCATGACATTCTACGAACAAGTTTATTTCATAGTATCAGCTAATGTAGTTCATTACGTATATTTAAACTAATCCCGAACTTGTTTTCTGACTGAACTTTAAAAAGTTTTGATTTACAAGTATGTCGATATTTATGAAATTTTAAAATCTTTCAATTTATGGTTAATACCGTTTATCGTTGATCGTTAATAAATAATTTTCTATCTTATATATATATATATATATACACATACACATACACATTAGCATATTAAAGCAATGTACCGCCGAGGTGGCTAAATTTTAGTGGCATAATTGTTTGTTCACGAGAAATGTGTGCTTTTTTAAAAAAAAATACAAAGTAAATTATAAAAAGGAATTTAGAAGTACTCCAATTGATTTCAAGGAAGTTCAAGGAATTTTAAGGGGACCCGTCAGTCTGAGAGGTCGAAAAAAGAGCGATTTTTTAGAAATTTTTTTTAAAGACAGGTTTATTTATCATGTTACAAGTATTTGTCCATTAAATTACTACATATTTGAAACTCTTTCAGTAATTTTTTTTATTTAAAATAATGTAAAATAAAGAAGTTACGTCCAATCTCCGAGAGGTCCAAAAAAAGGGCGTTTTCGGTGGCCAAAACTAGTCAAATCTGGATCATGTGAAATCAAAAAATCCAACGGCATTCTTTAGTAAATATGCGTAAGGAGGGAATGAACGAAAGCTTTCTTTTTATTTATTTTTTTTTTCAAAATGGCGGACTTTTGAACAAAAAAATTCATTTTTTGCTGAAAAAATGTCCGTTTTTCACCTCAAAAAAAAAATCAAAAAAATTTTTTTTCAAAAAATCCTTCCGTTCATTCCCTAGATAATTATGTTCTAAAAAACTGATAAAAATTTTGTAATGATTGGATAAGCCGTTGAGGGTGTTGGCCACCGATTTAAAAAACTTGTTTCGAGAAAAACGCGTTTAAAGTTTTATACCTACGTCAAAACGTCTTATATCTATTTCGATTCAAATGGTTATATCTTCCTTAATAATGTTCGGATCTTTATAAAATTTGGAGAGAATGTTTTTGAAACTATATTCTTTCAGAAAATACAATAAAAAAGAAATCGATTTTTTGACTGACGGGTCCCCTTAACCCTTGCTTGCCACACATGGGTCCAAAGGACCCAGACGTTTTTTGTCGTCAAATTTTAAAGTACCGAAACGTGAAGGAAATCGCTTTAAATCAATATTTGTCAATAATTCGAGACAAACCAATTGTCAAAGAAAAATATCCAATAATTAATTTTTTATTACAGTTTTTATGGCTGGGGTGGCCGACACCCCAGTTTGGAGGCGCATGAATATGCCCCAAATTTTATTTTTCATAAAATTTAGAATACATAAACTCATTTCTTCTAAACGTAATGTGCTATAATTTTTATGTTTCCTAATTTCAATTTTACATAATATTTATTTCTCCTAATATTTGTTATTCATAAATTTTATTTTTCCGAAAATCTATTTGCCCTAATTTTTATTATTCATAATTTTAATTTTTCATAATTTTTAATTTTCCTAATTTCACTTTCACATAATATTTATTTTTCCGAAACATCATTTTCCCTAATTTTTATTTTTCCGAATTATTATTTAACATAATTTTTACTTTTCCGAAGTGCTATTTACACTAATTTTTATTATTCTGAAAATTTATTTGCCCTAATTTTTATTCTTCCGAATTATTATTTAACATAATTTTTATTTTTCCTAATTTTTAATTTCCATAATTTTTATTTGTACGAAAATCTATTTACCCTAATTTTTATTATACCGAAAAATTATTTGCCCTAATTTTTATTTTTTCTAAATTCATTTTCACATAATTTTTATTTTTTCGAAAATCTATTTGTCCTAATGTTTATTTTTCCGAATTATTATTTAACATAATTTTTACTTTTCCGAAATGCTATTTATCCTAATTTTTATTATTTCGAAAAATTATTTGCCCTAATTTTTATTTTTCCGAATTAATATTTAACATAATTTTACCTTTTCCGAAGTGCTATTTACCCTAATTTTTATTATTCCGAAAATTTATTTGCCCTAATTTTTATTCTTCCGAATTATTATTTAACATAATTTTTATTCTTCCTAATTTTTATTTTCCATAATTTTTATTTTTACGAAAATCTATTTGCCCTAATTTTTAATGTACATAATTTTTAGTTTTCATAATTTTTAAGTTTCCTAATCGCTATTTCTCATAACTTCCAAATAACATAAACTCCATTCTTCATAAACGGATATCCGGTCAAATTTCAGCTCGTGTTTCCCATCTATGTCTAGGTAAAGTTGGGTAAAGATGGCGCTGATAGATAATTCTTTTCTTGAATGAAAATGGCGCGAGATTTAAATAGGGTGATTATTATTATTCTCGGACAGAAGAACTGCACGAATGAAATTGTACAAATATTTAAAAATTGTACAATTAAATAATGCAATGGACTCAATATTTTTATTCAAGTGTAGAGTTTAAAAATAATAATGTGAAGTGTGTGTTATAAATATTACTACGAATGCAGCAAGGTATGTACAAAGTCCATTTCCTTAAAATTTTTTTTCATTACCAATTACAGAAAGTCGTATCGTTTCTAATTATAAAAATTAAAAATTAATAATTAATTATCTAATTAATAGAAAGAACAGTGTTTAGTAGAAATTATTATTATTACCATTATTTTATACGCACGCTAAAGGACACGAGAAATATATATTATTTTGGCAACAATACAAAGTATTTCAAGGCGTTTCAAGAGATTTTAATTAACTCTCCGAGAGATTTAAGAATTTTTAAAACAATTTCAAAACATTTAGAATGATTTTAAAGTGTATGAAGATATTCTAAATGTTTTTAATAATTTTCAAGATCTTCTAAGATATTCAAAAAGACTTAAATAATTTAAAATAATTTCGAGGCATTTTAAAGATTTCATTTAATTTAATAGAATTTCGAGGAATTTTAAAAATATTTTCAAGGATTTTGTAGAAACTTTAAACGACTCTAGAAAATTTTAAGTAATATTTAGAAATTTCAAAGCATTTTTAAGATTTTAAAATAGTTTAAGGATTTTCAAGAGATTTTGGAACGAAGTTCAAGAGACTTTGAAGAGATTATGAGTGATTTAAAAAAAATTTTATTCAATTTTACGGTATTTTAAGGAGTTTCATTTACTTTTTTTAAATTGAATTAAGTGGTTTGGAAAGTGATCCAAAGATTTAAATATATTTTAAGTGTAATATTTAATATATTTAAGTGTACGGATATTAAATGTTTTTAAATCTCTTGAAATTTATCAAAATGGGGATTTTAAATAATTTTCAAGGATTTAATGATATTTTCTGAAATTTTAATAGGTTTAGAAACTTTAAAGCTGTTTCGAGGAATTTCAGAAAGTTTCATTGGATTTTCAGATATTTTAAGGAATATTAAATAATTTTAAGGACTTTTAAAGGATTCAAAGGATATTACGAGATTTCATTAAATTTTTAGCAATTTTAAGAGATCATGGGATTCTGAGAATTATTAAAAGACTTAACGATTCATATGTTGTGGAATTTTAAGTCATTTTAAAAACTTTTAAGGTATGTGAAGGAATTTTACAAAATTTCAAGAGACATGTGTATACAAAAATCAAAAATAAAACTTAAGTTATAATAAATAACACAAATATCTTTGAACACAGAACATTTATGTTTTGGTAGAAATTATACATTCTATAAATAATTAAAATAAAAAATTATACTATATGACCGATATACGAACTTTGAAAGTGGTACTTGCACTCAATAGACGGATATTTTTATATTAATTTTTTTTATTTTATTTTTATATTAACATTCAAAGGATTTATTGACTACGTCAATTTTTTTTTCCATTCCAGCAGTTACAGCAACGTTTAAATTCTTTCACTTTCAATTCGGTCATGTTGGCTCCATGTGCGTGTCCCTTTGTCAATCGGAAATCACCATTTACGAAATTTTCCTTCACCTGTACATCCACCAGTTTTGTATAATTTGCATACGCAGTTTCTGTAATATTTTAAAGTAAACTATTTAGATGAAAAGTGTAAATAAGAATATACAATGTGCAATTTTTTTTTTCTCATTTTTGTCGATTCACGTTAAGATCATGTAAAAGGAGAGTCCCCTGACCAGAATTCTACTTTACTGACATTTTTTTGGAACAAATTACGTTCACACAAAAAAGGATATGCAATATAGGGCTTTCCTTTTAGAAAATTCAAAATAAAAAATACAAAGACACATGTTCCTCATTTTTTGTAACTAAAAATTTTTTTTCGTAATTCCGAAAATTTTGAACTGTACATACATGCCCTAGTACTTTTAATGTAATTTGCCAAATGGGAAACTAGAAATCACTCTTTATGTGGCCGTAAAAGTTCTTAATTAAAAAAGAATTCTGTAGACAAGAATATGCTTATACGTGACCACCGCTTTCTTATATGATGTAAAATTATAGACTATTGAAATTGAAAATTTTATTAATATAAGACCCGATTTTATTTTTGAAAATATTAAAATTATTAATTTATAATTATTATTAAAATTTCTGAAAGCGATAAATAGGTTTTAAAGATTAAAATATTATGAAAATGTACATATTCCACTTTTCTATAATATTAAAACATTTTAAGTAAGACCTTTCTTTATAAGACTCTGAAAAAAAATTATAGAATTTCAGAAGCTTTTTAGTTCGCAATTTTTATCAATAAAAAATATGCTTCACTTTCAAATGGTCCACAATTGAATGCCTAAATTTAAAATGGGCATTATTGTTTTTCAAGCAACTTTACAATGATCTATTTTAGAGGGATTTGAAATATTTCTAATGTACCTTTATACATTTATTAATTTTAAATTTGTCAATCTTCATCGAGATTATTTTCAGTGTAGCCATATTATGGTTTACTTCTTTCCGTGTACAAAAAACAACCCATTTCTCATACTTTTCATGGTTTTTATAATGTAAAATGTGTACGCAATTACTTAGATATTTTTTAGTCTTCATTACAATATTATTATATCAACTAAATTAATTCCATACATATTTTGCAATATGAAAATTATGATAAGCACAAAACTGGGTTTAGTTGTTACGAGATGTGGGAAAAAAACCTATGTGTACATATATTCCGGCAACTTTTTCGTAAATAAATAAATAAAATACAAATTTGTGTAGCAGAGAGCAATAAGAAAATAATTAGTCTACTGTTCTCTACTGTGCAAAATATATTTTATTTATTTATTTACGAGAAAGTTAGCGGAATATATACGGCTAAAGTCACGTTTGGTATTTTGTTTGCATATACTTTCCCACTTGTGAATTACGGTGGTAAAAAAGATAAGGAAATTAACTGGAAAATTTCTTTAAGTATTTAAGTCGCCTTATTCTAACTATATTGAAAAAATGTCACGTAACATATGAATTGACGAGAGGGCCAGCGAAAAATAACCTATAAAAACTACTTACATTTTAGTCTCCGTACGACTATGAACAACGTACTGATATCCATCGAACACGTTGTTGGAAAAAATACGCAAATTCGGTTCACCATTATTCATTTTTCCATAATAGTTGCAAGCAGCCTTTACAAATAACACAGAAGTGTTATCACCTTTTACATTTTTTCTATGTAAAGATCCTTATAATTAGAGTAACGTCCGCTCGACATACTGGACATTTTTTGTGGTTTATGCTTTCAAACATATTTTTACATGTGCCACAAATGGCTTTGTGGCCACAGGGCACGAATGCATGCGTTGATTCGATTTCTTTACAAATGCAACATTTATTCGCTCTAAAAAAAATGAAAAGATTTAATGAAGAATTGTTGTAGTGAAATATTTTGGAAAGTATTCCGCATTTGCGAATGATAAATGAAACATTTAATAATATAAAATTTATGCTACCTAAGTATTCTTGGCCTTCAGCCGCCCTTTCTTCTACAATCAAACCTTCCTCATCTGCTTGCTCACGGTGCTGTGCGATATCGATTTCCTCTGGTTGGTCGAATGGTATTTCATGTTCTGCAATTGATATAACAAGTGTCACAATAGCATTAAAAAATTCTAAAAATTGCATAAATTGTAACATGTTGATTTTTTTTAAATGAAACATTTTGGGAGGGGATTTGAAATGTTCATGATTTAAAATAACCAATTTTATAGTTTCAGTTTCGGGTGAAACAATTATTTTGTTATTTTTTTGTATTTTGTTTGAACACATGAATTTAAAGATTATTAGAAAAGGTAAATTGATGTACTGTTGCAAATGTAATTAAATGAAAAAGAAAAGGCGACACGTTCTGAGAACATAGGAATCATATAGGATTAAGTATAAGTCAGGATGTACTCTTTTATGAAAGATGCAGATGACAGTTTCTGTAATTTTCAAGTCACATGGCATCTGCAGATTAAAATCATCTTTCAATTCTATCCTGTATAATAACGATAACGATAACATGCTAAAACACATCAGAAACTTTGACTTGACGATAAACGGGTAAATCGATATGAACATATATTATTTGTAACGAAGGAAATTTTTCCATCTATGTCTTAAAGTTTCATTTTAACTTGATTTGCCTTGAATTCTCGACTATTTTTCAGTTTTGTAAACAGAAGCTATCTTTTATGAATCGCAAAGCCGTTGCAAAAGTATTATACCGTTATTATAATCGGTTATGCCACTGCGGAGGTTTAACGTGTTGAACATTGTACACGTGTACAATGTTCGTCATCATTCAGATTTAATATTTATTTTATAGCAATAAAAATTATTAACCAGAAATCGATATTAGAATTGTAATTCTGAAAATACAAATTATTTAATTAAATAAAACTGGTACGTTGTTTTATACATATCAGTTATTGGTTGAATAAATTGAGAATGAAGAAAATCTTAAATCTGGACCACAGAAAATTTTTGAAAAATAAATTTTCCGAGACTGGATAATTCCCGAATAAATCATTACCGAAAAATAACATTCCTGAAATTATATAAAATTACCGGCTCTGTGAAATTCCCAACAGTGGAAAATTTCCGAAAAGATCGGCATGACTGAAAATTCACGAAAAATAATATTTCCAACACTGGAAAATGCCCGATGTTTCAGTCTGTGAGTAACTGAATTAACGAATAAAAGTTCTAGAATGAATAAGTCTCATAAAATTGCGGATTGTGAGTAAAAACCGTCGTGAACTGTCGATTCAATTAAATCTAACTTTAATTGAGGATTCGATTAGAAGATTGGTTGGGAGTGTGTGGTTATACAAACAATAAGAGTTAGTTTAGATATTTAAAATTTAATGGCATAAAAAACCTCCTCAAAGTGAGGAGGAAAAAGCCGAGAGATAACAAACAAAACAATACAAAGATATCAAATTATATTAAAGTAAAGAAAAGACAGAAAAGTTTATTAAACAAAGTATTAATAAGATCAATATTGTGTAATTAAAATCAGGCTCGATAAGCCGGTAAAAAACCTAAGTAACTGGCCAATTACAACGCAACTATTTGAGAGCTCTCTTACCTTTATCTCAACGACGCAGTGCGCAGGGGCGAGAGAAGGTGCCCGGTTAGATGTTACGTGGCGGCGACGTCTCGAGCCGACCACGGCCAGCACCTAGAACCCGATTCGAATGGGGAAGTCGAGCACCTCAGAGGACCGTCTTATCCTCAAACAGCACGCTAGCTGATCTCCTTAAAGCGCCGTATGGGAAAAAGGCACTAACACGGGTGGATGCACACGGGCACAGACACACACACACAATAACACTAATACTGGTCGCCGTACAACGAATTTTAGCTAAGTGCCAAAACGAATGAAAAGAAGGTTGATGAAGGTGAGTGACCGACACCGACAATTTTCCTAGAGCAAGTGAAGTCCTCGAGTCCTTAATCTCAGGCGTGCGGCCCGATTCTCCCCACTACTCGGCCCTTGGCCAGCGTCCTTGTCCTGAGTCATGGCGTGCGTCTTCACCGACGCACGTTTTGGGTTTTCCCAGCTTAGGGAGATTTATAGAGGGTAATCTGGTTGATGAGTTGAAGATCCAATCTAGCTCTAATTGTTCCTCTTGTACCTAAATTCAGGGGACGAGCACACTTTCTAACCCAAGGTGAGATGATAAAATCTTATTTGGGTAAGCTTGAAATATAAATTAGAAAGCATGCTCGTCTTTGAAACAAGGAGCGCAAATAGCGCGAACATTCCGCCCGCCTTCGTCCTCGTAAGCGGACGAACATCAACACGCGTTCAATTGCGCTTTCGCTAGGTACCGCAGATGTAGAGCCTTGACTTCTTCAGGTTGATCCAACGTCAAAGGCGCTAAGCAGGCGATGTGTCGCCGAAACGTGCTGGTGGCTGTCTTCACAGTGACGACTCGCACAAGTCCATCAGGTCCAGGATGAATTTCAAGCACACGTCCAAGAGGCCATTTAGCGGGTGGATAGCGGTCGTCCTTCAAAATGACAAGTTGACCAACAGTGAAATTTGCATTTGGATTTCGCCATTTAGTCCTTTCTTGCATTTGTAAAACGTACTCGTTCTGCCAACGTTTCCAAAATGCGTCTCTAAGGCGTTGGAGAAGTTGAAAACGGTAGAGGCGGTTCTCCGGAACTCCAGGTGTGGCTTCATCAGGAATAATACCAGTAGCAGTGCCGATGAGAAGGTGCGATGGCGTGAGAGCTTCCAAGTCGTCCGGATCCGATCGCAGCGGGCACAGCGGCCGTGAGTTGAGGCAAGCCTCAATTTCCGCCAGAACGGTTGTCATCTCCTCAAACGTGAGGGTGCGATCTCCTAAGGTTCTTTTTAGTAGGTGCTTCGTCGATTTTACACCTGCTTCCCATAAGCCGCCATAATGCGGTGTGTTCGCTGGAATGAAGGACCAGGAAATACCTTGGTTGGCAAGTAAGGAGGAGGTCTCCTTATAGAATTCCGAGGCCTTTCGGAACATCCTTCGAAGTTCAGCGTCTGCACCACGAAATGTCGTCGCGTTGTCGCTGTAAAGTTCCTTCGGATGACCTCTTCTGCTGGTAAAACGTTTAAATGCGTCAAGAAAGGTCTTCGTGGTGAGGTCGCTGACGACCTCCAGATGAATAGCCTTCGTCGCGAAGCATACAAACAAGGCGATGTACCCCT
Organism: Synergus itoensis; assembly: GCA_904066005.1. Lineage (NCBI taxonomy): Eukaryota > Metazoa > Arthropoda > Insecta > Hymenoptera > Cynipidae > Synergus > Synergus itoensis. Next base: position 4,853 of record CAJFCP010025052.1, on the reverse strand, counting down.
TGTATGCATGGATACCGCGGCCTTTGGAAGAGCGCAGCTGAAATGGACCAGCGTAATCCAGGCCAGTCGATGTAAAGGCGCGAGCTGGAGTCACGCGTGCAGCCGGCAAGGGTCCCATAAGTTGCTGAGCCAAGCGAGGCTTGTGTCGTTGACAAGTAACGCACTTATGAATAACGCTCTTAACTAACACTCGCATACCTATGATCCACACATATCGCAACAAAATACTCGTCGTTAGCGTAGGTCCACCATGTAGCGCGAGGCTATGAGCATATAGTACGAATAGTCGGCTGAGAGCTGAGTCTCGCGGCAAGATAGGCGGGTGCTGGATGTAGAACGGCAAGCTCGAACAGGCGAGACGGCCCCGGACTCGCAGAACCCCATCATGTGGGTCGAGAAACGCATCGAGCTTCCGCAGTGGATGGTGTTTTGCCAGAGCTCGGTTGTTTTTCAACATTTCGATTTCAAGAGGAAAGGCGTGCTCCTGAGCAATCTTGACGAGAGTGAGTCGAGCGTCATCGAGCTCAGCCGTCGTAAGGTAGCCCGGGAACGAACCCTGTCCTGCTTTCTTTCGGCGATGCTGTTGCATTGGCCGTGAGCACCATCCGGTGATACGCGTTGCTCGAACCAACGTGGAGAATCGAGTAAGGAACTCGGGCTCTTCCGCCCTCGGTAGCACATGCAAAGCTCGCACGACTTTTGGCGGCTGGGGCCAATGCTGTGAGGGAAGAGAAAGCCACGAGGGTCCATGCCACCAGAGTTCAGAGGCTTTCAGGTCAGCGGGTTCAGCGCCACGCGTTGCTAAGTCGGCAGGATTATTTTTGGTCGGAACGTGAGACCATTTTGCAGAAGGCAAATCAGTCTGAATTATTGATACGCGATTGGCTACAAATGTTTTCCAGTTGCACGGATGCTTTTTAAGCCACATGAGCACGATCTGACTATCTGACCACAAATGAACAGGTGCGTTTTTCAAGAAATCTAATTGCCGTAAATGACATACGAGCTTGACAAGAAGAGTCGCACCGCAAAGTTCGAGATTCGGAATCGATTTAGTTTTGATAGGAGCAGGTTTGGTCTTGGATGCCAAAAGGGCGACACGAAATTTGCCTTCGCCCTCGTCGATGCGAAGATAAACAACAGCAGCATAAGCACGAGAGGATGCGTCAGAAAACCCGTGTATCTCAAAAGCTTTGTTAAGCGATAAACCTACCCAACGATTAAGTGAAAGTTTTGGTAAATCGGAAAGCGACTCACAGTAAGATCGCCATCGTCCACGAATTTCCGCCGGTATATTTTCGTCCCACTCACATTTATCTATCCAAACATCCTGCATGATAATTTTGGCGATTACCGTACTTGGAGCGAGCCAACCTAACGGATCAAAAAGTCGAGCAATGTCGGAATAAACGGCTCTTTTAGTCGAAGATCCCTTGTTAAATTTCGAGGCTAACGTAGTGAAAAAGAAACAATCCTTGACTGGACTCCAATGCACACCGAGAGCTTTCACAGCATCGTCAACGTCGATTTCCTTATTTATGATGTTTTTATTCGATTTATGGTCAGCAGGTATCAAAGCCGGGTGGTTTGCTGACCATTTGTCTAATGATATACCTGCCGTCTGGAGAATGCCGATTAATTCATCGCGTTTTTGTAGAGCCGTGGAAAGCTTATCCGCCCCGGCGAAAGTATCGTCAACGTAGGTCTCGGACTCGAGACACTGCGCGCCGAGTGGGAACCGAGCTCTCTCGTCAGCAGCGAGCTGTAGCAACGTACGGATGGCGAGGTACGGGGCGCAAGACGTGCCGTACGTTACGGTCGTCAAACGGTACTCTTGGATAGGCACATCCGGGGACGGTGACCACACGATGCGCTGGAAATCTTGATCGACGCGCGCGACCCGAATCTGCCTAAACATCTTGACTATGTCGGCGGTAAACGCGTACTCATATTGACGCCAGTTGACAAGAATTAAAGGTAAATCGCCCTGAAGCGCCGGGCCAGACATTAAAAAATCGTTAAAGCGATAACCTTGACGTGTTGGGCGAGAACCATCGAAAACGACACGTACTTTCGGATTTGTCGGATCGCCCGTGACTACGGCATGATGAGGCAAATACCATGCACGCGGATTATTCCGTTCTGAAGGTGGCACCGGCGCCATGTGACCAAGTTCTAAGTATGTATTCATGAAGTCTGTGTAAGCCTGAGCTAACTTTGGATCGCGAGCGAACCGTTTTAATTGATGATTGAGCGATCCGACGGCCATTCTTCGAGTTTCCTCGGCTACTCGCGGCAGCTCGGACTTCAATGGAAGGCGTACTTCAAAACGACCGTCTTTCCCACGCGTGTGCGTATCGACAAAAAGCTTCTCGCAAGCTTCATCTTCCGGTTTCATTGTTTTGGCCGAGACCGGAACTTCCTCGAGTGTCCAAAAACGTTCGATTGCTTGATTCAAATCGTCCCCACCAACACAGCGCAGAGCTTTTACCGAAGTTATGTAGGCCGCGACCGCCCGCCGTGAGCCTGCCTTTTGAGTGGGACCAGAGACTATCCAACCAAGAGCTGTGTTCTGAGCAACTAGTAAAGTTGAAGGGAATGTCGTAAGGCCTGCCCGAAGCAATTGGCCATAGAAGTCAGCACCTATCAATATATCAACGCGATCGGAAACATGAAATTCGGGATCGGCTAGAGATAGGTTTGCGAATTGACCGAGATCGAGTTCAATAAGATTTCGCGACGGCAGCTCCGAGGTGAGTTGCGGTAAGACGAAAGCGTCGATCTCGAGCTTGAAGTCTGGATCGACTCGCGATTGCACTGTAAAGTTGGCTACCGACTTGACGACTCCCGCGTTACATCCTCCGACACCAACCAAATCAGTCTTTACGCGCTCCTTTTTTAATCCCAAAAGTTGCACTAGCGATTCTGAGATGAAAGTTGCTTCCGAACCCTGATCTAAAAGTGCGCGAGCGCGAGTTTGTTTGCCGCGCGGACCTATGACGTTTACCTGTGCGGTGGCGAGAAGCACTGAGCATTGGCTCGTCGAGCTACTCGAGTTGCACGCATTGACAGAGAGCTTAGCGACATGTGCTTTTACTTGCGACGACGTACTCTGTTTTTTCGACCCGTTACCTTTATATTTCGTTTCCTGTCGATTATTCGAGCGCTGGTTATAATCATGCAATGAGGAATGATGACGTTCATTGCAAGAGTGGCAACGTCCCGTCGAAGTGCAATCATTGATGTTGTGCTGACCCAGACAATTGGAGCACAACGGTGTGTCGCAATTATCTACGAAAGCTTGTTTTTCCCGCACGTTTTTCGCCTTAAAAACCGCGCATTTCCAAACCGCGTGTCGCTCTGAACAAACTGGACATGACAACGGAGCTTTTGTCGATTTTCCCGGCTGTGTATGATAAACTCGACGCGAATTATTTTGGTGATGCGGATGCGATTTAACAAGCTGAGAAGGCTTCTTATCGTCCCTGTCAGCATGAATAACTGACAGCGATTGAGCGCGTCTGTCCAAAAAGGCAATCAGATCAACAAATTTCGGAAACCGCGACGCGTCGTTTTCATTATCGGTGAAAATAATTTCGAGCTGACGATCCTTAGCGATCAATTCCGATTCCCACATTTTTCGCGACTCCGAGTCCAGGCGAACTTCTACTGTATGCACAAGCCACATGTCCCAATAAGCAACCGGAGCTTTCAGATTCGTCAGCGCGCGAACGATGCGCTGCACTTCATCGACAAAGGAGCGAAGCTCGAACGCAGATTCTCTTTTTAAATGCGGCAAGTTAGAGAGAGAATCGAGGAGTTTGTTGACCGTCAACCGTGGGTTATAAAACCGAGCGCGAAGAGCCTGCCAAGTTGACTCGTAATTGATTCCTATAACCTGCACATCTTTCACAAGTTCCGCAGCGCGGCCCTGCAAACACGATTTCAAATATTGTAGTTTTGTTGTGTCAGCTAAGCGCGGAGCTTCATGCACCAGAGTGGTAAAAATGTCGGCAAAACTATCCCAATCCTCATATTTACCAGAGAATGTGGGCAGATCTAAGCGCGGTAGTTTAGCCGGCCGAACGTCCTGCACATCATCGTCCTCGCGCGCACGCCTGCGAGGATCGCGTGCCTCTTCCGATGACAGATTAACGGAAGCTGCTAACAGCCAATCCAAGGCTTCCTCAAATTCACGCTGCATCGCACCGTAATCGTTATCAGCGATATACGCGGACTCTGCTGAATCTTCGCGTAGCAAAATCTCGTTATGAGTCGCGCGAATTTCCGCCCACAAATCGTTCACGGTGGTGATACGCGCCTTAACTATAACCTCATCAAAAGAATCGGGGGCTCGTTCTTTCATACGATTGACGATGTTAGCAATGTCATTTCGGCGATGTTGCTGAATGCTAACCAGTCCAGCCAACGGAACCGTAGTCTGCACAGAAGTTGGGCGTGGGGCGCGGGCGCCACCACGAGCGGGGGCGCGACCGGTGGGGGCACGGGCGCCGCGGGCACGAGTGCCAGCACGAGGAGCCATCTCAACACCGCACTCTTGATAGCAACAATTAGTGTTGATAAAATTTAAATTTAAAATCGCGAGGTGGACCTTGAATGAAATTATGTACGCACGATTGACAATAATGAGCGCACTGATATGTAGAGTGATTAGAGCTACGTTCTACGCGTAATTTATAGAAAAAATTTGAAAATAATTTATTGAAAATTCAAGTAAATTACACAAATAAATCGCTAATTAATCCCATGTACCTGTACAATCACACACTCCTCACCCGGGGCACCATGTTTCAGTCTGTGAGTAACTGAATTAACGAATAAAAGTTCTAGAA
>CAJFCP010025051.1:0-13703 GCA_904066005.1 Synergus itoensis | reverse complement strand
AGAATTAATTCTAGAAATGTTGGCAGCCCTGCTTTTACGCTTCTTTCGATACCTAACCTTACGCTACTCTTTCAAGATTTACTCTAGTTAAGCCCTCGGTGTAAACAGGCTCTGTATCTCGAGTACAGCCACTACAAGTGCTTAATAAAAGACCAGGGAAATTATTATGCGTATTGTCTCAAGATATTGTTGAATGGGTCGACGTAGAAACAGTGGAAAATGTTCAGCCGTCGATTTGAGAGCCTGTATCAACAGTCTCGATACATGTCATACAGCATATTGGAGAGTAGATAAAACATGGAATTCCATTTTCTGAAGAAAATTGAGTATCAAATGTTCAATTCAGAAAAAAATGTAGTTTTTATAAAATAATTTACAAAAATATTTATTTAAACGATAAAATAAATTATTTAATGTGTTCATAATTGGCACTTGGTTTTCATCATTAAATTACTTGGATTTGTGTTGAACGTAAAGTAAATATAAACGATAAAATAACACCTTCTTCAGTAAAATATCGATTTAAAGGAGGGAGTATATAATTAAAAACCTACGTAGATTTTAGAGGGGGGGGGGGGGTAGTGAAAAATCTACGGCAATCTAAGAGGGGGAAGGGCGGACTCAAAACGGGCTACGTATAGTTTATGGACGAGCCCTAAAGACACCCGCGCTCTGTTCAGGTTAATGGAAACTTGGAAGTGGAAAAAGGAAGATTCAAATAACAACAACGAATTTATTCATTCTTTTACTTAAATGTATTTTTCGTATCTTGTTGAAGTTATTACCAGGCCCCTCCAAGCCTCAATGCATTTTTGAGAGACAAAGTTTCAAGCGACTTGGATATGAAGTACCAGTAAATGTCCGCTGGGGGCACTACAGTCGTTCTCAATACAAATACAAATTCTCAGTGATTAGACACATGCAGATGTAGTACATTTGTGTGGTCTAATCACTGACGACAATTTTTATTTGTGTTGAGGACGACTGTAGTGCCTCCAGCGGACATTTACTGATAGTTCGTATTCAAGTCGCTTGAAACTTTGTTCCTCGAAAATGCATTGAGGCTTTTGGAGGGCCTGGTTATTATCTGGATTGAGTTAAGTTGCTAAAAAAGCTAAGGTTTTGCTAAAAGAGCGTAAAGAACGTAAGAAGCTGAAGAAAAAATTTCTTTACTGAAAGAAATACCTAATTCTAGTTTTGTTGTCCTCTACAAATTTTTAGAGCTTCTCTTCAGAAGGGTAATCCAGAACAAAAAAAAGATCTTATCAACTTCCTATCCCTAGAGATATTGGTGGTGCCTATATACCCTACAAATTTCATCAATTTATCTACAACTGTCTTTAAGTTAATAGGGCGACAAAAAATGGCGACATCCACACACATACACACGCGCGCGCACGGACAATTGATTACAATGTTGTATTAGACATTTATCACGTGAGGAAAGTTTAATTAAACGATTTTAAAAATATTAGAAAATCTAACGATTACAAAGCTTCCTCTGTGAGGAAGCAAAAATCAAGCAACTCAGTAAAAAGGAGTGCATTGGAAGGCATAGAATGGCATTGAATTTTTTAATGACAGTTAATGCCATCCTTTGCAAATTAATTCCGTTTTTGCCGAAAAGCATTAAATGGCATCAACTCAATGTCATAATATGCCCTTTGATGCCCTTCAATGCTCTCCTTTTTACATGGAAAACTATTATTTTTAAAGAGAGGAATAAATCCTTCTCATATATTTATCGGATATGCTCTCTGTACTGATATAAGGTAAACTTTGATTTTTATTTTCCATCGATACGATGAGAAAGATTTATTCTCTAGGATATTGAAAATAATAGTCTGTGATTTTATTCAAGCACTCGTAACTCGTTCTTGTCGATTCAACGTAAACAACTTATTGGAGTTTAGATAAATCAATGATACAGCATACTCCGCGTCCCTTTCTCAGGATGCACAGTCTTCCCCTTTTTTAGATAAATTCCCCTTTTTTAATAACTGAATATTTGATATATATTTATTATTATGTTTATTATTATATCTATTTAATTGCTTGTGTCGGCAAATAAACTTTTAAAAAATATTAATTATTAATTAATTATTATTTCATAAAAAATATTACTCCAAATTTTTTTTTAATTTTTTGTCTTATTATAGGGGGGGGGGGGGGGGGTGTTGGCGAGGTGTTGTCCTCCTTTTTCCAATTGGGCATCTGGTCACCCTACCGTTATCTTTACCCTTTTTTTGCATATTTTGATTAAATTAGTTTATCTTTGTCCCAAGAAAGGACTGCGCCCAAATATCTATAAATTTATCTAAATTACTTTTAATATCGCTATGTTCAAATTATCTTAATTTATCTCTAGATTATCTTTAAACCATTTCTAATTTGTCTCTATATTATCTCAGAAATTATTTATCTTGCTTATTTAAAATTTCTTTTTTTTTGGCGTCCTTTGTGCGTCCCTTTCAGAGACTTTTAATTTATTAATTAATAAAATGTTTTTAAATTCCTAAAAATCTCTTGAAATCCCTTAAATTTTACAACTTTGAAAATTCTAAACAAAAGTTTTGCAATCTTAAAATTCTATTTTAAAATTTAACGAAATTTATAATTTATAATTTATAAATTATAATTTATAAATTTATGATTTATAAATTTTATAATCGTGTTTCCACGCGACAATTTCGTGGATTCATCGATAAATTGTCTTATTCTTTGTAATGAGCTGTTAATCTGGATTACAATTTAACTGAAAATAAGTTACATTCCTTTATTCCGTGTTATTTGCCCCGTTATCACCGGCCTGACCCAAGTTTGGAAATTTCTACGCGGGTAATTGATTCAGAATCCAAATGACTCGTCAAAAGTTTTTTCAGAAACATGCAGGGAATCAGTTGAGAATCAGTAGAGATTAGTAGAATCACGTAGAATTGATTATATTTTTATTATGTTAATTTTTTAGCTTGAAATGAGAAGCTCTCGTCTAACAATAACACAAGAGAAGTTCCGCTTCGCGGAAAAAGGAAATGGCTGAATTTACCATTTAAAATAGTTAACATGCTCTCTGAACGCAGTTTTCCTGGAATTTAGTAACTTTTACTATTTCAAATTGTAACTTTTGCAATGAAAAAACAGGGTTTACAATTTTCTTAGCAAAAATTACAATTTTAAATAGTAAAACTTACTAAATTCCTGGAAAAATGCGTTCAGAGCGCATGTTCACTATTTTAAATGGTAAATTTAGCCATTTTCTTTTTTCTGTGTTGTAAACTTAATTGTACAATATTCACATTGTTTCTTCCATTATAAACATTTTATATTATTAAGAACTAATTATTTGTCTAACAATAACAGAAGACAAGTTCCACAAGATAAATAATATGAAATATGAAATAGGATTTGTTTCTTTTTATTTAAATAGCCTTCGTTCTCCATTTCTGCCTAAATCTTTATTTCAATGTATAATATATTATCCTGTTTTTATAGATGTGGAATGGTATACCTTGAGCCAGAAGGCCTTGGATTGAACCCTTTTATTGATTGCTGGATTGAAAGCTTACCTGAAGTAAGTTGAATAATCTAACGAATTTGAAAGAAATACTCTTTCACTGGATGACAGGTCTCTTACTTTTTCTTTCCTATTATCATTTTTTTTTTTTCGTTTCTTTATATACTTCTTTTTTTATATTTTTTCACCACATTTCCTCTATAAATTCCGTCTGTTGTTAAGTTACTTAAAGTCGATAGATTTGAAATACCCTCAATTCTTTTAAAATTCCAAGAAGTCTTTTAAATCTCTTGAATATTTTTGAATTCGCTTGAAAGCAATGTTTCTCAAAAAGTGATATTGTGATTTTTTCATTTTTGATCACATGGTCATTTTTAGGATATGTATTATAATCTAATTTCTTATGTTACAGAATATGAAAGATTATGCTGAAGAAATTTCCCGATTGGCATATTTCTTTGTTATCCCGGGATTGAAAATCGTACGAGAAAAATTACGTGAGATCGTCGGCACTGTTGATTCAGCCTTAGTTCAGTCCTACATTAACCTGATGAACTTTAGAATCGGACCAATGGCTGGTCGAGAAGGAAAAGCACCACCAGATCTCACACTTCAAAAACTGATTCGTAAGCAAATATTTATTTAAAATAACCATTAGTAGTCTTAAAAGTAGAATTAAATATTAAAAAAATTAAAATTACATAATAGGACCTGAAAACATTTTCCAAAAGAAGAAATTTGATTATGTAAAAAAAAAGAAACTAGCTGTGAATTCGATCTCGGGTGTTCCACTTAACTATATTTATATTTTTTTGTGCTCATTTGTTGAGCACTTTGAATTTTGATTATTTGAGAAGTTATTGTCGAAAAATCAAATTTTTTTTTTAACCCTTAAGTGGTAACGTCGGGTCACTCATGCCTTTCCCAAACCTTCTCCACTTACTAGCTTAAAGAGAAGAGTGGGGGCAGGCACAGACTATACTCTAAAAAATTGTACACTAGTAAGCTATAAGCTCTCTAAGTGACGTCACTGTAATCGGTAAGCAGCATTCGTAGGAGCCAATCGAAATTTTGAAAAGGCACGAGTGACCCGACGATACCATTAACGGTGGCGAAAAGTGTAAGACTGTAAGGTAAGTAAAATTCTTTTTTTCCAAATTTTGATGTTTTTTCATTATGAATTGTTGGGTTAAACTTATCTGATATTTTTTAAAGATAAATTTTAATGGAAATTCGAATTTCTGATTTTTTTTCAAGTGTCGTAGGCCTGTGTGCGAAGAACACAGATATGATTTATGCGGTGATTGAGCATTATAATCTGGCCTCAGCACTGCCATCATTTTTTATTTTTACATTCCTTTCATTTTTGAGTGAACTTTGAAAATTGATGTGATTCTGATGGATAAAATTGATAAAAAATAAAATAATGTCTATTTTATTGGAAATTGTACCTCTTTCTGTACTTTGAAAAAACTTGATTTTCATGCTTTCAAAACAAACATTCCTTTTAATCATACAGAATCTCAATATTTTTTTTCTTTAAGTATCATTCTTAAGCTTTAATTTCTCGTTTGATTAAAAAAAATATATATATTACGTCCAAAGTTATAATTTTTTAAACAAAATGCTGCATTTTTCACGTTTTTATTTGTTTATTTGATTATATTGTTTAAACAAATGATCAAATCAACAATATAGTGATCGATCCTTATACTAGGATAGTTGAAGAGATTTCATGAATTTTTCGGAATTTTTTAGAGCACTTTACAAAACTTTTCAAAGCGCCAGACACGAGTGACCCGACGATACCATTTAAAGGTGCCGAAAATGACGTTACCACTTAAGGGTTAAATTATAAATGTACATACAAATTTTAAAATTCAATATTTTGAAAAATCCTTTGGCACATTTTGAGATATAGGTGGAGCCAATATACCTTACAAATTTCATCAATTTATCTACAACTGTCTTTAAGTTAATAGGGCGACAAAAAATAGCGACATCCATACACAGACACACACATATCCGGACAATTGATTAGAATGTTGTATTAGACATTTATCATGTGAGGAAAGTTTAATTAAACCATTTTAAAAATATTGGAAAATGTAACGATTACAAAGCTTCCTCTATGAGGAAGCAAAATTTGTAGTTAAAATGTAAATATCAAGTATACTCTGTTGGAAGTAAAAAGATAGAAAGTATATATATATATATATATATATATATATATATATTTGAATCTTTTTCAATCCAAATGTATCCTTCCCTCTATCTTTTTGAATCGTAATATTTCTATCGTCCTGTATCTTCCACTTATCCACGCCAATCTTTTTCTATCCCTTTACTTATCGGTAAAGTGTCAAGGTCAAAGGTCTAAGGTCAAATCAAAGGATAAGAAGAGGTTTAATGATGAAAGATTAAGGGTAAAAGTTTAAAGGTTAAAGGTCACTCGGTAAAGTGTCAAAACTTGAAAGTCAAGGGGCAAGGAATAAAGGGCAAAAGTCACAAGTCAGAGGTCACAGGTCAAAGATCAATGAGCCAGATAATATTCTAAACATATCTTGTTTATGAATAAAATAATCTAAAATTTTTAAACAATTCCTAAATGCTGAATTCTTGTCAATATTATTGTACTTTGATCATTTTATAGAATTGAAATAACATTTTTAAATGATTTTCAGCTGACTTGTTAACTCCGTGGTCTGTATTTTCGCTGGTATGGAGCATAGGAGCAACTTGCGATTACAAAAGTCGTTGTGTTTTTGACGAATGGTTAAGAAAATTGCAAGCAGAAGCGGGCCATGCAACTCAATTTCCTCCAGATGGATTGATTTACGATTATCGTTTGCATGATGGAGGATTCACTGATTCAATCGATGATGGAGAGTCTAACAAGCCTAAATGGTATAAATGGTTAGATGATATTCCCCGATTTATCATCACTTCGGATATGAAATTTGCAGGTAATGAGTTTTATCATTAATATCCTAAACAGAAAAATAGAAACAAGTCTTAACAAAAATTTAAACATACAGTTCAGGAAGAAATTTTAAAATAGAAGTTATTTATTTTGTTAATAAATAACTTATATTTATTATATATTTATCAATAAGTGGATGATTTATTAACAATATAGAATAAATGTAATATTATTGATATACGCCCATGCGCATAAACCATGGACACAGGAATAGAGGGGACTAGCCCTAGGGATGGGCGATTCTGTCAAAAAGTATCGATGTCTAAGAATCGATACTTTTTAAGAATCGATACCAAGGAATCGATTATTTTTAAAAAGAATCGAAGAATCGATATTTAATCTGCGCATGTATCGTGCTCGGCACATGATTGGTTGCTATTGGCGCGCAGTTTAAAATGCTAAAAAATATTATTAAGAATCGAGTAGAATCGTCCATCACTAACTAGCCCTGCCAGTGCGGGGTTGAGTCCGAGGGGTGGTGTCTACCATTTTTTATGTGCACCAAGCAACGGCTAATGGGCTTCCGGTTTATGGGCTTCCGGCTTTATGTTTAGAAAAAATTCATATTTTAAATAGCGCGGCAGACGGAAGTGGTTCACATAAAAAATGGCGGCCCCAACAAGCTAATAGGAGGGTGAAGGGGGCTCTCCTCTAGGGTTGGGAATCGATCGGTGGGAATCGATTCTTCGATTCCGACGAGATCGTCGATTCCTGGAATCGATTCTCCGAAGTCAAGAATCGATTCCGAAGAATCGATTCTCAGGCACCAAGAATCTATTCTTCGAAGGAATCGGAATCGATTTGGGTATCCCTACTGCTGCTCTGTGATTCGCTAGAATCGAAGGTGATTCCGGCGATACCATCAAAGAATCGATTACTGGAATCGATTCTCCGAAGTCAAGAATCGATTCTCAGGCACCAAGAATCGATTCCTCGAAGGAATCGGAATCGATTTGGGTATCCCTACTCTCCTCCCTCAGTGCTTCACTACCCCTCGCCCGTTTGAGGACGACAGGGCTAGTCCCCTCTATTCTTATGTCCATAGCATAAACATAAACCAAACGAGATTGCTAACTCGGAAACCAATTTAAATAAATTTTAGGAAATAGAATAAGAATAGAAATAAAATGGTTTAAGGGAAAGGGAAAAATCTTCGCCTCGAAATATTCAGACTTACGTCTGACTACGACGCGGCGAAGACATTTTCCACTTACACCGCGAGTGGAGCAGAGCGGGGATGCGGTCAAGCGCGGCGATCGAGAAAATGTATCTCGCGCATCTCCCTCCATCCGGTTATACCCTCACTCACGACCTCCCACTCAGCCCTTGGGCCTTAAAAGGGCGCGCTCAGTCTCAGTCCAAAATCGACAGATTGGTTGGGGTTAGTGATGGGATATCGAATGGAAAATATCGATGTTTCAAAAATCGATACATTGAAAAGATAACATCGATGTGAAAAATCGATATCGTAAAACAATGTCAAGAAAAGATTATTTGGAAGGATTTCCCGCGGTTGTGAACGCATTTTTGACATTTTTTGCACTTTTAATGTCTAATTATATATTTATCACATTTGTTTGTGCACCAGTGTATGGCAATTTTTGTATTATTACGTCACAACGTGAAATACGTAATTGCGATAATCGCGCATGAGCAGGTGCATCTGATTGGTTGTTATTTGGCGCGAAGTTTAAAATGCTAAGAAATATTATTTTCGAAACAATGGGTGAAAAAAATCGACATCGATAAGCAATATCGATGTTTAAAAAATCGATAATCGAAAGCAAAAGTCGATGTTTCGACATCGATGTCCCATCACTAGTTGGGACTGGTTGCTCTAAACACTCTGGACCGGCTTCCGGTCTCTGGGTGCATTTAAAATCAAAAGAAAAAAAAATAGGGAATTTTTTTTTTGGACTTTGAATCAAATTGGGGGGATCATTGCCTTCTAGCATCAAAAAAATTTTTGCCATGCATTTCTGGACCACCCTAACGTAGATCATAGATGATTATTCGAAAACTAATGGACAATTGAGTATTTTTATTTATAATGTACACGATATTTTCCATTAGTTGATAGAAATAGAAAATTCATAATCAATTGACCTAAATGTTTTTAAATTATGCTGAGTGTAGATTGTAAAGCTGTTAAGAGGAGGTAAGCCTCATGTTTCACAATCGCCAATCTCTGGTGGAACTTGATAAAACTCTATGTTTTCCTAAACATTTTGGTCGTCACAGATTAATGTTAGGACATTAAATATCGATTCCGTAGTCACATCGGATTTCAATCAATCTTAGTGCAACCTTCTTGGAAATAGATTATACTAGAAGACACTGGCTAACTTCAAAGAATTAGAAATTTAGGGTTTATTTTAATTAAAATTTATACGGTACACAAATTAACTTAAAAACTCGGTGCGAATTAAAATTAAAATGTTATTAATATTTGTTATAAAATGAAGTCACATGCGCAGTAATAAAAGGGTTTTATTTTATTTGAATACGTTGATTTTGTACAGTGTACAACAAGCAGAATGATATTCGTATAATTTTTTTTTTAAACAGGCTAGCGCCTGTGAACAAAGAACAAGAATCTTTGCTCCAGCAAGATTTTTCATAACAATATAGAGGAAATAAATTCAAAACATTTTGTCAGTTCTGCAGTAATTAAAAATGTTATTTCAGAATAGATTTTATGTCCATCTGTTAGCTTGTTATTATATTAATGAGCAAAATAAAAAAAAAATTCTAGACATGGAAATTCCGACAATGGATAATATTCGTAGTGCAGCACTTATTGGATATTTGCTGTTGAACGAGACAAATATTATTTGCGTTGGTCCGACCGGAAGCGGCAAAACCTTAACTATTACTGCTAAACTCTCCAAATCTATGACGAAGAAATACATCTGCGATTTTATTACTTTCTCGGCACGAACATCAGCCAATCAAACACAGGTCTGCTTTATATTAATCATTAACTACCCCTGTTGTATATAAAAAGATAGAAAAGTATAGAAATTTTTTGACAGAGGATAGTGATTTTCTATCCCTGCCAATTACACACTTTGAATCCATCAAACGCTATCTTTTTCTATCTTTGTGTACATCCGCTCTGTTGGAAGTAAAGAGATAGAAAGTCTATCTATTTGAATCTTTTTCAATATTCAAGATTGAAATAGAAAAGAAAAATGTATCCAAATGTATCCTTCCCTATCCACATCAATCTATTTCTATCTCTTTTTTTAATCTGCGATAATCTCGTTCCTTTTGAATCTCAAGCTTTCTATCTTTTTGTATCCTTCATCTATCTCCACCAATAATTTGCTATCCTCCACCCATCTACGCCAATCCTTCCTTATTCTTCACCTATTGATATACACCTATTTACGACCATCGTTTTGTTTCTTTTGAAATAGCGTGGGGATCTGAATTCCGTTTTTTTTTTTTTTTTTTTTTTTTTTTTTTTTGTGAAAATAGGCCGGCCAACCTATTCTCGGAATTCGGAGGTTCGATTTCTAATCGAATAACTGAAATAGTTTAGTTGAGTGCCACAGTCATCGGTTACACGTTAGAGATTGTGCCATCAAGAATTTATTCTCTCAATTTAAATATAATAAAATTTAAGTGAGTATGAGTTTTGTTGGAATATTTCCTTTCCAAGAAATATTCCAACGAAATTTAGAACACTCTTTAGCGTCTAGAATTTCTTTGCCTTTCTAGAAGACCAAATTTCGAGGATTCTACAGTACCTAAAACATATTGTTTTCGTGACACAGAAAACAAGTGACGAGCGGAGGAGATAAGCGATTTATGAATCAGAGCTCGAGTCCTCCCCTCCGTTTCCCAAAATCGCGGGATTTTTTCGAGGCAATCTGCGAGTCGTTTGATCAATTATTTTTTAGTAGCTCAATATCACTCAATAGCGAGCATACGACGAGGGTCACGCTTCCGTACCTTTCCATTGTACCGCGCTTCTTTTTCTCTACTTTAAATAAATCCCAGTTTTATTAAAGTTAAAATTCGACAGGGTTCTCTTTTCTTTTTCCGGTCTTTTTATAGATTTCAGCTTTCATAGATTTTGACGATTTTACGGTCTCCTCGAAGTTCCTTAGGATTCCGTCTTCATCGTTGGGGTGCGGATTAATTCCAAGAGTTTTTCTCCTGCATTGACATCAGTGTGTGAGCGCGATTTTTCCGGTTTTTATTTGTGTATCAGTGCGTGCCTTCAGTTTATTCCTTTTATGTAGGAGCGTTTTAGTTCCGTTTCTTTCTTTAATTAATTAATTTTTTTTATATACAATTGTGTCGACTCGTTATCCCTCCCCGAAGGAGTGACCGCCGATAACAATTGTGGTAGGTCGAAGGATACTGACTACGTCAGTGACCTTCGGTCGATCCTTTCGTGTTCGCGTCGCGTTTCTAACGTGCTTCCGGTTTCACACATCTAGATTGGTGTTTCGACTTCGTTATTTTCGGGTAATTTAGGATCCCCTTGGTGGGTTCTCTGGATTCTTTCTCCACATCACCACACAGAATCCCGTCCAACGGGAAATTAGGCTTAAAATTATTAATTTTTCAATGCAATGTTTCCGATATTATACAATTATAACTTTGAACTTTAGAGGTGGAAGAGTGCAAATTTTTTCTTTACTTACAAATTAATTTTCGTTTTAAGGACCTGATAGATTCTAAACTGGACAAAAGACGTAAGGGAGTTTACGGACCTCCTTTACTGAAGAAACAAATTTTTTTTATCGATGATTTTAACATGCCAGCGCTCGAGATATTTGGTGCCCAGCCACCAATTGAACTAATCAGACAATTCATGGATTTCAAAGGTAAGGAGGAAAAGCATGACAATTTCATTCAACAGTACAACCTCCATAAGAGCTCCCTCGATAAGAGTTCCATTGGCCTTGATGAGCTCGGAAACTTCCTTACTTACATCGATGTCTCTTTATTAGTGATGGGACATCGAATGGAAAATATCGATGTTTCAAACATCTATACATCGAAAAGATAACATCGATGTGAAAAATCAACATCGATATCATAAAGAAATATCGATTATCGTTATTGCGATAATCGCGCATGCGCAGGTCCATCTGATTGGTTGTTATTTGGCGCGAAGTTTAAAATACTAAAAAATACTATTTTCATAACACAATCATAAAAATGGCATGATTCGTGCCTCAATAGGCAATTGATATAATTGATATCACACATGCACGGTCTCTTATACAAATAATCGCACGCTAATATGCTTCGAAAAATCGCACTCGCTGGGGAACCGAACCCCCGACCCTAATATCCTAAACGCACGCCCTAACCGCCTGAGCTATTTAACCGCTTGGAGTTCGTAAACAAAATCTCAACCAAGCTCTTTCGCTGGAAAGCCAGAGATAATTGCCAGGAATATATTTTTAATTTTTTGTTTACTTTACACATTTTAAGTTATTATTTCCAATTTAGTATAATAAAATTCACATTGGTTAAAAAAAAAAAACGCCAAAAGCACATGTGCAAAACACTTTCCATCGAAAACCGGAGACACAGCTGTTGATTGTGCATACTGCTATTTTATGTTACCGTAACATAAATTTTTAAACCTGAGACATAATTTCTGCATTTTATGTCACACATCTGTAATGTTACATTAGAATTAGTAAATTTATGTTACAGTGTTGTACATAATTTTATGTCAAAATCTTCTAATTTTACGACAAATTTAGTAAATTTATTACAAAAGTATCATAAATTCATGTTTTGTGACAAAAATTGGTAAAATTATGTTACATTTATAACTGAAAAGTATCAGAAATTTAAAAACTTTTCTAACAGTGTACGACTGACTACGACTGAATACATCGGAAAGTTAACATGGATGTGTAAAACATCGATATCGAAAGCAAAACATCGATGTTATCATTGTTTATACATCGATTTCCCAACATCACTTACATCACTAGTGGGGGCTCCATATTTCTCGGAATTCTTACCCCTAACCGCCCGTGGGCGAGCTCTTATGGAGGATGGAACTGTAGTTATATAAATTCTAACTCGAGATGTGTCGGTTGACCTATTTACGAGCTCATCGCTCGCTGTTGCGTCCTTCTCAAAGCTTTGTTGCGTTTCGTAATTAATTAGAACTGAGCCGGAAAATCGCGTTTTGTGGTCGACATTTGATTGAAAAAGCATTGAAAGCTCACATACGGCTCTGTTCATCACAAAATAGATACAAATAAATAGTTGAAAAGACGATTTAAAGAATTATCTTAATGATTTATTAATTTTACTATTGGTCCTATAAAAAAATGTTCAATACTAATTTTACTTGACCTTATAAAAGCCCCAATTCTAGTCTTTTGAGTTTTTTCTTAATCGCGTTGTTTGGCTCAAAAATTAAATTGAATATATTCCAATACTATTTTCCATACTTAAAAAAGAAAGGATGCCTTCAACGCATATGCAATAAGTGCATATGCGCACTTCATATACCATAGATTGTAATCCTATTCTAAAAAGATCATACACATCGAATATCGAAATATCTCGAAATGCGTGGACTGATTCCTTATTGGCCAATACAGGTGACGCGGGAAAATTAAAAAAAAAAATAAAAATCATTTCCGCGCGCTAGAGCGCGCGTTCGGGCTCGTAGATTGTAAAAGGGCGTTAGTCATCCTTTCTTTCTATTGCATTTCTTTATTGACATCATTATCCAGGCCCGGCAGATAATGTGGGTACGGTGGGTAGTACTACCCACCCGGAAAATTTCATGTGGGTAAAATACCCATCCGGAATTTTATGGCATTTTTGGGAAAATGAATCACCACGAAGTTTTATACAAAATAAATATTATAAAGTTTTATTTTTGAATTTACCGCGCAAAGCGTAGCGCAACTTTTGCATTGCGCACTTAAGTGTTAATGTTTTATTTTATATAAATAAGTAAAAAAACAAATATCAACGATAATTTTTTTAACCCTATGAAATTCCTTTCTCTACAGTGTTTTATTTAATTAAAAACTTCCCCCCCCCTCCCACCCCACTTCTCCCCACCCTACTACTACCCGTACCCACCCGGGCCGAACGTGATCTCTGCTGTCCCGACGTAAAACCTAGTAAGTGACATTTGCTGTAGAGGTTATTTTTCCGTGCGCGTATGTCGGAATATAGTCTCTATGGCAAATGTCACTT
>CAJFCP010025050.1:9737-20246 GCA_904066005.1 Synergus itoensis | reverse complement strand
ATTATTAGCCTAGTCAGATTGTGATTTTTCGGGAGAACGATAGGGTGGTTTTGTATCTCGGGAAGATCGGCGCGATTTAATCTTCCTCCTACTTTGATAATACCCTCATCTAAAAAAGGGTTGAGACACAAAAGAGGACTCTTTTGGTCCAAGTTTCTCTTGTTTTTTAAGGCCTCGATCTCGTTAAAAAATGCATCTAATTGTATTTTTCGAATGATTGCTCTATGTGCTAATTTTAACTCGTCCCGTGTAAGAGAGCCATGAGTTCTAGAATCTTTATCTTTATTTTTAGTATTTCTAATGAATCTCAGACAATAGGCCACTATTATATGGAGCTTCTTGAACGAACTATATTTCGTCCAAAAGGGCAGCTCCTTTTCAGCAATTTTTATCGTCATAGTAACCTGATTCTTGTTTGCCTCTGTGCCGTTTCTAAAATCAAAATTAGGCCAGAATTCTTCGTCCCTGCATAACCACTGAGGACCATGCATCCACAGAGAGTTGGTTATAAATTCTTGGGGTAATTGTCCGCGGGAAATAAAATCCACAGGATTTTCCTGTGTACGCACATGATGCCAGTCTTGAGTCTGAGTTGTTGATTGTATGTCTGCAACTCGATTAGCCTCAAATGTTGGAAGCGTATGTGGCGGGCTATTTATCCAATTTAGGACAATGGTTGCATCTGACCAAAATACGGTCCTTGTAAATTCGACCCGAAGTGTTTGGACTGTTGCCTTGTACAGGTGCACAAGAGTGGTTGCAGCGCACAGTTCCAACTTTGGCAGAGATTTTGTTTTAATTGGGGCGACGCGTGATTTGGAACAAATGAGAGTACTCCGGTGTATGCCCTGAGCATCTGTCGTGCGAAAATACAGGCAAGCACCGTATGCCCTTTCGCTTGCATCGCAAAACCCATGAATTTGAATTTCTTTTGTACCTTCGAGAGTCAAACAACGAGGGAATCTTATGAGGTTGAGAGAAGGTAGCTGCGTTTTATATTCGACCCATGCATCTTTAAGTGCTACCGGTACCGGATCATCCCATCCTAATTTGAGTTTCCAAAAATGTTGTATGATGATTTTTCCGACAAGTATGACCGGACCCAATAGACCCAAGGGATCAAATAATTTTGCGATTTCGGATAATATCGAACGCTTCGTACCTTCGACCGCGGAATCTTTTACATTGACGGTGTATAAAATTGAATCAGTCTTGGGTTCCCAGTGAATCCCCAAAGCCTTTATTGTTTCTGACGGATCTATAGAAAGGTATGCGTCAGATGAGTCATTTGACATTTCGCGGCATAACTCAGGACAATTTGATGCCCATTTTCGTAGATTGAATCCCCCTCGTCGCAAGATATTCATTAACTCGTCTCTGAGCAAACGCGCCTCTTGTAAAGATTGTGCTCCCGTCAGGAGATCGTCGACGTAGAAATCGCGCTTTAAAATTTCGGACGCCTTTGGAAAGGCTTCTCTTTCGTCTTCTGCTAGTTTGTGAAGCGTGCGAATCGCGAGAAACGGTGCACACGACGTACCGAATGTGACGGTTTTTAACGCGTATATTTTTATTGGTTCACTGATATCTTTTCGCCATATTATTTTTTGATGAAGACTGTCTTCGGCTGAAATCCGGACTTGCCTATACATCTGCTCGATGTCGGCAGTCATCGTATATGGGAAAGATCTGAACCGTGTGACTATGGAAAAAAGGCTTTCTTGAATTGTTGGCCCTATTAAAAAGGTATCATTCAATGAAATGCCTGTTGAAGTTTTAGCGGAGCCATCGAATACAACTCTGACTTTAGTAGTCAGGCTGTCGGCTCTTATGACTGCTTGGTGGGGAAGGTAGTATCCTGGCCTTTGAAGATCTTGGCTTTCGACAGGAGCTATATGACCTTCCTTGAAATAAGTGTCAATGCACTCTGAATATTTAGATTTGAGATCGGGATTCTTGGCGAGTTTTTTCTCCAACGCGTAGAAGCGCTGAAACGCCGTGTTTCGAGAATCCCCGAGTGAATCCTTTTTCTCATTAAATAGAAGTCTGGATATGTATCGACCAGACTTATCACGATTTATTGTTTTTATGTAATGGGACTCTGCGGCTTCCTCTTCGTCTGAACGTGGTTTTGAAGAAGCATCTTCGCCCAGTTCCCACAATATAGGTAAATCGTGGAATTTAATTAGATTGCACGACACTTCGGATTGAATCGTTCTAGCCGATTGAGGACCCGAAGGACTCACGTATCGTCCCGCAAACATCCAGCCGAGATCGGTTTCCTGGATGATCGCGGATTGACCTTTTACTCTTATTTGGCCTATGCGCATGAGATTATAAAAATGTTCCGCGCCTATCAAAATATCGATATTTGAGGATTTGTGGAACGTTGGATCTGCCAAAAAAATATTTTCGGGAATTCGTAATGTATTTTTGTCAATAGAATTAGTCGGCATTGGCCCTGTAATTTCTGGGAAAACGAGAAATGATAACTTGAAATTGACGTCATCATATCTAGATTTTATTGTAGTGGAAGTGACGTACTTTATTTTGGATTGAACATTTCCAACTCCTGTTAATCTTGTATTTGTTTCTTTTTTGTTTAAATTCAAAATGTTTGCAAATCTATCAGTGATTGAGTTGCATTGAGAGCATGAATCCAATAACGCTCGGCAAGGACGATATTGTCCGTTACCGTCTAAAATGTCGACAATCGCGGTCCCGAGAATGACCTGATCTTGAGAGCGGATATGATAACTCCCGAAAGTGGAAACGTACTGAGATGTCGATGTCTCTGGAATTACATTCGTTTCTGTTGTCTTATTTTCTGTGTCGAAATGTAAGAGCGTGTTGTGCCGTTTATGACATTTGCGACTTGGTCCTCGTCGGCACTCTATGGTTTTGTGATTCGAAAGAAAGCAATTATGACATATCGAAGCTTTCTTTACGATGTCGTACCGCTCTTGCGTTGTTAATTTTTTAAATTGATCGCATGCATAGAGCGGGTGGCTTTCCTTACAGATTATGCATGATGTATGCAACTTCCCTGAACTGGAATCCTGGGCAGTTGCCAAGCATGTCTGCGGATTTCGCCCTTGAGAACGTGATTGTGTCTTGTTAATTTTAAATTGAGAATTCTTTTGTATTTCTTTTGATTGGTTAATAGACTGAGAATTCTCGGTAAGCGTTCGCCATTCTAAAAACGAGATCATGTCCTTGAAAGTAGGAAGATTACTAGTTTCTAGAGTCTCTAACCATTTTTCGCGAGTATAATTGTTTAACTTTTCGCGAATGATATAAATTAAAAGCGTGTCCCAATGATCGACGGGCTGGCCGAGAGCTCTCAGGGCTTCTTTTCTGCACTTGATCCAACAATGCTCGAATGGAAAAATCTTTTGACACATGTGGAATTTCATGCAAAGTCTTTACGTGACTGTTAATTATGTAAGTCCGGTTGTCATAACGCGTTGTCAAAAGTTCCCATGCTAGTTGATAATTGTTACTCGTGATTTCAAGTGAGGCTATGACTTCCGCTGCTTCATCTTTTAAGCAGGCCTTTAGATAGTGAAATTTGTGGATAGGAGATATGGAGGGATTATCGTGACACATAGATTTGAAAGAGTCATAAAATGTGAGCCATGTGTCATAGCTGCCATGAAAGACAGGTGCTTGAAGCTTAGGAAGTTCAAATTGTGCCTTAAATTGCGACACACTTGCATGAGGACTTGACTCGTGGTTAACGTCACTTGATTGACCCTGATTTGCTGAATGAATTTCCGAAACAATGGTAGGCAGATTGTGAATTGAAGCCGATTGCGGAAATTGACTTATGTTCCCGTTTTCGTTTGAATCTCCAGAAGAAGAGCCCGCGCGGAGCGTTGGAGCTTGCGGAGCAAAATACGGATTTTTAATATATTTTTTAAACAAGCCTGCAATGGAATGAAACCGATTATCAAAGGATTCTCTTTCGAGGTTTAGATTTGCAACGAGATCCTCTTCCACGAGATCTTCCTCTAATTGAGACTGAATTGCTTTAGATTCATCCGCTAATTTGAGATGTTTTTCTAGACGCAGTTCTAAATTAAGAATAGTAAAATCTGTTGTTTCGTTAATTGACTCTATTATTTTTTCAGAGGTGGTTAGTTGGCGTTTTATTGCACCACGAGCTCTTTTGAGCGCAGAAATTTTGTCTGTCACTAGAGATGTTGACGTGCCTTGTCTGTTTGTTGCGGGAGGCACTGATGTGGTTTCGTTGTCCGTCATTTTTTATTAATTTATATTTAAGACCATGAACAACCCCACTATATACGCAATGAAAGCTACACCAATTGGAAAGGAATTAGAAAAGACGGGTAGTTCACTAGACTTACTTGGGTCCGATTTAATTAGAGATGTCGGACGTAGAATGTGATGAACGATGATTCTTGTAGTTGAAACGACTGGTTGAGCTGTAGGATGCGATGTCGTCAAGTCGATCTTCAAGAATCTCTTCTCTCTTGAACATGAAAGTTCAAGAAGTAGATGCGGTGCGTAGAAGCTTCTTCCTGGATTGAATGGTGCTGGCTGTCTTCGTAGTCACTAGCACTGATTCACCAAAGAACAGTTTTTTACCACTTGTTGGAGAGTATAAAAACAATCCAAAGTCCTCGTGGTGATAATAGCCACTTGAAAGTCTTGTCTACGAAGACACAGTTTTCCACAATTTTCCAGATTGTGTAAAAACAATCCGGCTCGAAGGACCAAAAATGTTCGTGCGTAGGATAAATGAATTAACACGTTCACTCGAATTTATTATAAGACATGTAGAGTTTATTTTGGAAGAACTTTATTTACAAGACCGCAATGTATTGAGAGAGAGAGCTGTTTGTATCGAGTTGAAAGCTCGTGAAAATCTGAACTTGCGTTCCAACGTCGTTCGTGAACTTCCCTGGGCCTTACAATTTTTGAGTGGGGAGGGTTTTAAGTAAAACTTGTTCATTGGCTAAATTAATGGGAGGTACTTGGTACTTGGACCCTCCCTCGATTGACGTCACTAGTAGCCTGAGGAAAAACCCGAAGGAAAACCCAAACCTTAATTCAGTGGCGTAGTAACCGGGGGGGCAGGAGGGGCAGCTGCCCCCCCGTAAATTTGGACGGGGGAGCAATATAGTCATTTTGCCCCCCACTGAAAAACAAGTGATAGTTGTTAAAATAACTAAGATGTTTGTGATGCTTAAATAAAAATGCATTTATATATAATATATACTAGCAAACCAACACGCGCGCTACGCGCACGATTATTTATTTAATTTCTTACAACTTCAAGTTATTAAAAAATCAATGAAATTTTGCTGATTCAAATTTAGAGATTATGTTTGAAACAACAATGTACTTATCCGAAATTAGGGACATTTCGTTACATCACTTTTTTTAGAGAAATATTTCAAGAAGTTTCTAGGAATTTTAATGGATTTTGACCATTTTCAAGTGATTTTTACGAGTTTCAAGGAATTTTAAGAGATTTCAAAAGGTTTCAGAGAATTTTAAAAGACTTTAAGGAATTTTAAATGTTATAAAAAAATTGCCAGGAATTTTACAAAAAGTCAAGAGATTTTAATAATTTTAACGGATTTTCTGATTTTTAAAATATTTTATAGAATTTTCAGGATTTCATGGAATGTAACGAGATTTCTAATAATTTTAATGGATTTTAAATGACGTAAAGAAACTTTAAATGTTATCGTAGAATTTTAAGAATTTTAAGAAGTTTCTGGGAATTTTAAGGTAATTTTATTGAGGGATTTCAAAAGAATTTCTATACATATATGATTTAAAAAAAAATGTGTAGAATTTAAAAGCATTTCGATGCTTGTTGTAAAATTCTAAGGGATTTTATGAGATT
Organism: Synergus itoensis; assembly: GCA_904066005.1. NCBI lineage: Eukaryota > Metazoa > Arthropoda > Insecta > Hymenoptera > Cynipidae > Synergus > Synergus itoensis. The sequence goes on along the minus strand of CAJFCP010025050.1, from coordinate 14,368 downwards.
GTTCCAATTATTAAAAGATTTTGTACAATTTTTAAGGATTTCATGAAATTTGATAAGATTTATAAGGATTTTAAGAAATTCTAAATGTTAAGAATTTCCAAGAGTTTTTTTTATGAATTTATAGAGATTTTTGCTAATTTTAACTTGGATTTTAAGAGATTTATAATTTTAATGGTTTTTGTGGATTTATAAGGGATTACAATAGGAGTTTTAAGAAATCTTAACGAATTTTAAGCAATTTCGAAGGTTTTCATTAAATTTTAAGTGATTTGAAAAGGTTTCTGAGTGTTTTAAGAGATTTTAAGGGATTTTATGAAGTTTCGAGGAATTTTAAGAGGTTTCAAAGGGTTTCAGAGAATTTTAAGAGATTTTAAGGAATTTTAAATATTGTAATATAATTTTTAGGAATCTTAGAGGAAGTCAAGAGATTTTAATAATTTTAAAAATATTTTAATGGAATTTTAAATAATTCTGTGAAATTTTATAAGATTTCTAATAATTTTAATAGATATTAAAGGACGTCAAGGGACTTTAAATGTTATGGTATAATTTAAAGAACTTCAAGCAGTTTCTGGGAATTTTAAGAAGTTTTCACGAATTTTAAAAGATTTCAAGAGAGTTTTATGAGTTTTAGAATATTTTATAGGTTTAAAGGATTTTAAAGTTTGTCAGGTCATTTTATTGATTTCTCTAATTTTTAAAAGATTTTGTAGAATTTTTAAGGATTTCATGGAATTTGATAAGATTTCTAACGATTTTAAGAAATTATAAATGTTGAGAAATTCCAAGAGGTTTTTAGGAATTTGTAGAGCTTTTTGCAAGTTTTAACTTGGATCTCAAGAGATTTATGATTTTAATCGTTTTTGTATATTTTTAAGGGATTACAAGAGGTTTTTAGGAGTTTTAAGAAATCTTAACGAATTTTAAGGTATTTCGAAGGTTTTCCTGAAATTTTTTTGCGCCATTAGTTTGTTTTTCTTCTTTCATCTTCAAGTAATTCAAAAGCTAATCAGGTTTGCAACAACAATGTCTGCGAGATTTTCGAGACATTTCGTGACACCACTTTTTTAAGATAGGATATGTATATGATGACTTTTTGTCATTCGAGTTTGCCCCCCCACGAAAAATTCCGTTGCTACGCCCCTGCCTTAATTACAATCTCGACCCAAGATAGGTAAACGTACTTTGAGATGGTCATACCTTCAGAAATCTAAAAGGTTATAAATTTATAGAAATTAGTGGGTTTTCTCACAGCTGTACCGTTATAAACCAGGTCTACCAGATGCGAAGATATGTAAATTTATAAAATAAGTATATTTCTGGACAAAAGGCCAAGTGCAAATAGGAACAATTGATGCTACCTTTACAAAGTGGGCTGTATAGAAACCTTGTTATGAGTGCAATAGGCAGCTTAAGAACAGTCTTAAGTTTTAGAATTTGAAATCTAAATCTTAAATTATAGGATTCTTAAATTTTAGGATTTTTAAATTTTACAAACATAATATAAAATTGTTGCGACGCAACATTAGGAACAATTTATGACTTTACTGCTTTACTGCTACCCTTATAAAAATGGGACTGAACCTTTTTTCGTCTAGAATGAGTCTAGAATTGGGTCAATTCTTGACAATCGTGCTAGACAATCCTTGTCTAGAACTCGTCTAGATTTTCGGTAGGGTATATATATTTATTTATTTATATATTGGCTACTTCCCGGACTTTTTTTGTGAAGAATCGTATAGTTCCCGGACATTTGGCTTCTTCCCGGACCGTCCGTGAAAATTTTTTTGGTGAAGCGTCTACTTCCCGGACGGTCCGGGAAGTATTCAATTCATCGTATAATTTAATATTGTTTATATTATTTATTTGAAACAACAAATTTATGAAATTTTAGTAGTTATCGTTTATTTTTACTGTTTTGAGAAGAAATAATGATCTATAGTCTTAGTTTTATCAATATTAGCTCATTTTTTAATAATTGGTAATTTATGGTAATTTATGCAATATGTGTGCCGTATACTTCCCGGACCTAAATTGATTTCCCTTAAAAAAAATAGTAACCTGAGCATTTTTCTGGTGCACCAATGGTTGAGGATCACAACATATTATTCGTGATAAATACTGAATTATAATAAAAATAAGGATAGCATTAACCCTCCGTCCTTACACCTATTTTTTCGATCGAGATCCCTATACTGGGTCAATTTGACCCTGGCACGTTTTGATCGCGTACCATTTCATAGCTATTCATCTGATTGACTTGAAACAAATTTTGAGATGTAATATAACTAATGCAGAATCTGTTGGTGTGATCAAAAAATAATTTTGAATTTAATTACTAATAAAAAAAATTATCGAAAAAAAAATTTTTTTTTTAAAAGGTATAGTCAGAACATCCAATTATAGTTAGAATAGGTCGAACGCGCCAAATTATGAATTTCCATAAAGGTATACACAACCAAAATTTTTGTATGGGTCAAATTGACCCAGGGTAAGGACCGAGGGTTAATATTATTATAATCCTGCTACTGTAAAAAATACACTAAAAAAGCAGTGTACCCAGTTGAAAATTGTTACGTCTAGAAATACGTACTTTTTCACGTGAAAAAAGGCGTAAAAATGTACGTCATAAAGCACGTACTAACAGATGTCCAAAATGACGTCCAAAATGTCGTCCGAAATTGGGATACAAAAGGACGTCCTTTTGTACGTCTTTTTTGACGAGAAAAAAGAATTGCATAGAATTTTTAAATTTGAAAAAAAGTGATTTCAAAAATTTTCAAAATGCTCTAACGTTTTGAATTTTTATCTAAAATAGCTGGCCAATGAACTTGACCTTCATTTTAGGACACTAAAAGAGTATACCAAAGGCCAATCCAATCGGTCAATTCTTTCGCAAGTTATCGTGCCCTCAAACTACAAATCTACGGACAGACAGACACATTGGTAAAAACACGTTTTTCGGGTTCAGGGGGTCCCAAAACGTGGACATTTAACAAAAACTGGGGGTGCCAAATTTTACACAAATCTAATACATTCTCTCTGATGAGAATGTAAAAAAGTTTAAAGACGTAAAGACGCGCGCCTTGGCGCATGCGAGGCATCTAATTTAATATAAATCTATAATGTATTTTACATTAAATTCAACTTTATTTTTACAGAATGAGCTGAACATGCCGTCGTTATTAGAGGCATTAGAATTAAAGTATGGTAGTACTATAGCAGAATGTTCTTTGACTGACGAAGAGATAGAATCAAGTTCACCTAAAACAGCTGTATTAGTCAGTATCTTCGTTCCGAAAAAATCGCCACGCCATACAGTACCTGCGCTACTGGTTCTACAAGATTGCGATATTGATTCTGCTGGCAATGATGACGAAAAACTTAGGAATAAGTGTAAAAATGTTGAGGAACTCGACCTTGCTCAAAATAAGTTTTCAGAATGGAAAGAAATTTTTAGTATTTTGCAGCACATGCCGAAGATAAAATTTTTAAATCTCAGTTTTAACTATCTATCGAAAGATTTGGAAGTTAAGGATGGTCACTATGACTTTCTGAAGAACCTTGTTCTGAATGGAACTAGGGTGTCATGGTCTGCAGTGCAGCGTCTTATTAAACTTTTGAAAAATCTAGAGGAACTTCATTTGTCTCTTAATGAATACAGAACTGTGGATCTTGACCATCAAGATCAAGAAACTAAAAATTTTTCTTTAAAAAAGCTGCATTTTACTGGTAATCCCATTGAATCTTGGAGTGAAATTTCAAAGCTCGGTAACGTTTTTCCAAATTTGGAAAGTCTTGTTCTTGCAGAGTGTCCCATTAGATCTTTGGATCTTAAGGACTGCAGTTGCAACATAATTGACGAAGACATTCAGAAACTGCCATTGCTTAATTTTAGTGAAGATCAAGCAAACATGAATCCATCGCAGTATCAATCTAAGAAATGTCACTGCAATGAACAGTACTCATTAGAAAATACGTCTTATCTTGAGAATGAAGCGTATAATAAAAGAGAATGTGAGACACAATTTTTTTCGATGATAGACAAAGAACCCCATTCGTCTTTTCCGATGCTCAAATTTCTTAATATTAATGGCACACTTTTATCAACTTGGAGTGATGTTGAGAAATTAGCAAAATTTCCTGCCCTTAAGTCTCTCAGAATGCAAAATTGTCCTCTATTCGAGGTGAGTATTTAATCTTTTACCAATTATTAAAAGAAGTATGTAATTGTAAATTTTAGAAGGGTTAAGTGACAAACACAACTCTATTTGAATAAATCGGTTTATTCCAGCGACTCTTGTTACATCCAAAATTTTAATTTCTTTGTAACGCCTAGACATGCGCAACGTTGCTAATCTTCTATATAAGTAAGTGATAATTAATCATATCATGAGCCGCATTATTAAACACTTTCACTCCTGAAAACTGTTCGAAGCTGGTTTCCAAAGACATTGTTCGTGCGAGAAGTTTCTTAAAATATCAACCTCCTATATGTTAATCTATCCCATTTTTGCTTCCTCATAGAGGAAGCTTTGTAGTGGTGTCAAAATCCAGTTTTCAAAAAAGGGCTTTTTTGAACATATTTCAAGGGCAGTATATCTAATATGATGTCTTGAAAAGTTGTCCGG